>JAILXH010280260.1:13659-27322 GCA_023558415.1 Piaractus mesopotamicus | reverse complement strand
TTTTTTTTTTTTTTTTTTTTGGATAGTTTTGCGATAAAGTTTTGACTTAAAATGTATATTAATCCATTGATATTAATCCATTTATGGAGGAGAGGTACATACATGGCATGGTGAGGCAAAAATAGTCCCCAAAGAATACTTTTTTTTTCCATTTATAACTATTTTAACATCATCAATTAAAAAAAAAAACTCAGACGTCACGTGTAGGTTCACTGGTGGTTTTAGATGGTAAATAAAATGGCTATATTTGTGTCTGGACTCCTGGTTCCTATCAACACCACTGTAAAGAAGTCTGTAATGTTTCTCTACCAATGAACAATTTCACATGAAACCACTCTGAATGACTTTGTTTACAAGGACTGAATTACTGAGTAACTTTGAAAAATTTGTGGAATCCCCTTTTTGATTCCCATAGTCTTGCCATGGATGAACAATTAGTATGAGGTTCTCTGGACACAGAGGGACTTTTATTGTGGTATAAGTGGGCGTGATTCTCCGCGGTTGTGTCTCCGTGTATTTAAATGCTCGCTCTCGGCCAGCAGCGGGTTTCTGTCGCGCCTCTCTCGCTCAGTCAGTCAGTCCGGCTGTCCGTCTCTCTGCTGACAACAGGGTGGAAACATCTCCGGATTACAGTCGGGACTGCCTGTGTGGACTAACGCTCTAACTAAAAGAAGTTTTAAGTTATTAAGCGGACATTTTTTCGTCTTTTTCACAACTGTTCCTGTACAAGTTGGACATTATGAAGTTCTCTGGAGTTTTTCTTCTCGCCCATGTTCTCGGTAAGTAGACCATTATCTATCCAGACGAGGCTGAGGTCAGCTTCTTGTTCGAATTTTCCCGTTCCACCTTAAATGGTGCAGCGGTTACATTCTGTCGCCTTCTAGCCTCAAGTGTCAGAATGGAACTTACGCACCATTTAAGGTGGAACGGGAAAATTCGAATAAAGCTGGTGAATATGAAGCCAACTTCATATCACTCCAGCAGTGCTGTGTTTTTTTTACTGCTAATACTAGCCACCGTTGTCTAAGTGCCTTTTTTTAGATGGCAACAATGTGGTTCAGTTGGTCATCAACCTATTTAAGAATATTCTTTATGTAACATGATCTACTTATTTTTGACCCATGTGTTCATGCATTAGATCAGTGTCTGTGCATGCAAGTTTTTTTTTGTTTTTTTTTTTTAAATCTGGCCTACTGCCCTGTAGGGCTCCACGCTATATAACCTATTTAACTCCTTAAAATCCCAGGCTTATTACATACTTACTATTCAGTAACTACTTGGACCATAGTGCAAACCGGCTGAGTTATTCTTAGGTCATGGAAGTGTGTAGTAGAACTTAGGACCCGAAGGTGGGGTTAAAAAAAAAAAAAAGAAATTCCTATTTTCTACTCACTAACGTCCGTTTTTTTTCTTGTCCTTTTCGTTTTCATTTACTCCCACAGCTTCAGTCTGTTATATGCGGGGAAAAAAACCCAAAAACTTAACTAAACTCTGTCTGCGGTTGCTTTTGGCACGTTGCCAGTGCCATAAACCAAAGTCCTGTCCGCTGGTATCCAATTGCAGACAGTGTTTTTCAGATTCATAATTATAACCATATTAATGATTCTTGATCTTGATCTGCACAAACACGACAGCTTGAGATTGGTGAGTATGTGGCGTAGCCTGGAACAAACTGAGTGAGCACCAGACTGAGTGATCAGGTTGACTGAAGTCGAGTGAACTAAACGTCCCTCTCTTTCCTTTTCAGCGGCATTCGCTCTGGTGAGCTGTGCATCAATAGACAGGTATGAGAGCGAGAAGCCCGCACAAGCAACCGTGATTCACCTGTTACGTACGTCTGAGGCGCAGAATGAGAAAAGGCCTGTCGAGGACACCAAGCACATGGATTACAACGTGGAGGAGGATCCGGAGTATTATTATGATGATGAAGAAGACGAATACGATTTGTCGGGAGATTACGAGATGCCCCAAGGTAATCTAACAAATAAAATTTGTCTTTAATTAACTTTCTTCTTTAGTTTTCCACATTTTGCTGAAATAAGATGCCCTTTTCTCCCCCTGCAGTTGCATTTTCAAGCAAACCTAAAGACCCCAGCACTGTTCTGAATGCGGAGAGGGCTGAAGACACTGAGAGACAGGGAAAAGGCAAGAAGAAGGGAAAAGGCAAGAAGAGAAACCCATGCTTGAAGAAATATAAGGACTTCTGCATCCATGGAACGTGCCAGTACCTGAAGAAGATTGGCCCTTCATGCATGTGAGTGCTCTGCCTTCATCACGTCTCGTGCTTCATTCTGTTCATTCCCATTGTATTTGCTTTTGTTTCGGCACCACCTGCGTCGCTATGAAGTGGCATTATCCATAAACGTGACCAGTTTTTTAGCTGACTTTAGAAAATGTCTTCTCTGCGCAGATGCAACCAGGGTTATTCAGGGGAGAGATGTCACTCTTTCTCGCTGCCTGTATGGAATCCCGAGGGAGGTTACAACCGCACGACGGCCCTCGCCGTGGTGGCCGTAGTGCTGTCCTCGCTGTGTCTCACCATCATCGGCCTCTTGCTGGCTCTCAGGTCAGTTTTTCAGTCCGCAAATGCAGAATATGAGCTATGACAAATGAGAAATGCTAGGCCCATAATGAAAAAAGCTATGTATATGGGCCCACTGTTACATATTAGCTCCATAGTAGTAACCAAGTAATTTATAATAATAACTCTTGATTCAAAGGCTTTAACATCTCTTGCTTTTTGTTGTCAACCGCAGGTTTCACAAGCGAGGCACGTATGATGTAGAGAATGAGGAAAAGATTAAACTTGAGGTATCCCCGCACCACTAAGCCGCAGATCATGGTGAGCATGAGCAAACACATCATACGTTCACCAGACAATGTCCCGGCCCGTATGTGGTCATCATTATGCTATGTGTTATGTGGCTCTCTGACATTTGGTCTCCTCCATGTCTGCTTTATTTCAGGAAGACCATGCGGAAATTCTACCTCAGAATTAAAAAGGAGAAGTGAAATGCCAAGAAGGAGAGCGCAGTGTGCTAGAAAAGAAGGCTGCGTGGAAAAGCGAAGTCGTGCACTCTCTGTCGGATAGTATCCTTGCAAATGGTTCGCTGGCATGTTTCGGGAGAGAGTCCAACACGATCGTCAGGCTGGAAGTCATAGGATTGGCTCATTGGATCTACATAAAGCACTGAAACAAAGTGGAGCAAGTGGGACCTCAGTAGTGACTTCAGAGTTGGCACTGCAGCCTCTGTTGGGACATTTATCGTCATAAACGGACGTGTCCACAGTTTTATTATTTTTACCTTTTTTATCTCTTGTAAATATTGTTCATGAGTGTCTTTTAATTTATTTATTTATATATTATTAATATTTATTTGGATTTATACCAATAGTGTCCAACCCTGACCATGTATTTAAAAAAGAAAGGTTCTACATAATATTTTTATGTGTAATAATGCTATTTATTAAAAACTAAAAAACATTGGGTAATATGGTACAACCTTGAAATAATTATTTTAGTATTTCACGGATGTATTAGATAAGGCATCATGAAACATATTCTCCCTCCAGACAGTGTTAAATTCACCCAGAAATGAATGATTTCCTTTCAAATAAATGTTTATATTGAAAAATGAGAACATACATGGCCAGTAATGTGTTCATGCTCTTGATGCAGTCTGTTGCTTGATTTGTGAATGTGAATTAAATGACCTGCCAAAAAACAAAAACGCCACTTCTTGAACTTCTATTTCCTCCTTTATTTAATTAATTTTCTCTCCATGAGAACTCATTGACTTTCAGCATGCTTGCAATATTGATGAAACCATGTAATAGCTTTATAGCTTTCATTCTGTCCATAGATCCCATGATGGTTTTAAATAAGTTATCATAACAGCGGGTTGAATCTGTTCATGTTTGAGCCCAACATAGTTCCGTGACTCACTTCCGCATGTAGGCAGTCTGGAGTCTGGTTTCCCATTTTAGTTGTATTTTAGAAAAGCAGGGGGGAATGATAACACAAATATATCTTCCAGGCTTTGATATAACAAGAAAAACATCATGCCTCCTGCCTTTAGGCTCCACTGACGTCTTCTACTCAAAGAGCACCTGTATCCTGACCGTCTGTTGTCCACTTCCACAAACATGTGCTTCCAAAAACACACAACCCACTTCAAATGACCACACTGTAAAGCCTAATTAGTCTATCCACATGGTTGTGTGGAAAGCAATTACATTGATTCCTTTAAGTTGGCCTCATTTTCGTTATCAAGGCAAAACCACAAAGTTTACAAAGACATTATGGCAATTGAAATGACTCGAAGCAGTTATGTGCACATAAATCCTTTGAGTCAGCCAATCAAGTTTAACCGTTCTGACACTTTCTTCGTGACTACTACTCATTCAAAAGGGTGCTGGCCATAACTCCAGCACCATGCTGGTCAAGTTTCCTTTTACAACGCTACCACTTCCTCATCTGTAACCATATTGAGTGACAACAGCTTATGAGAGGCCACATTGTGAGATGAAAGGTAAGATCAAAGCCCACAAAGCCTGCTGAGGCCACCGTCAAAGGATTCGACTACTGAAGCTGTTCCTTACTGTGGCACAATGGCATTCATTCTCTGGCTTCCCACACATGGCAGAGATCATTTCCACTCCTTTTATCCCTTCATTTAGCCACAGTAAGGCCACTTATTGTTCTTTTTCACTGTAACCTTAGGGGAAGAGCAGATGGGGTACCTCAGGGGTATATAATGGGGCCAAGTTTGTTGCCCAGAGGCTCAGTAACAGAAGTAGTTAGAGGAATGCAAGTGTGTTTGGTGCCAGTTCAACTTTTGTTGAGTCTATAGACTCACAGGGCTTTTCACTTTGGCCCAAGCTAACCATTTCCAGGAATGTTCTCCAGTATTTACTGTTGGCATTACGTTTTTAATGCTTGCTCTGAATTGGACTGAAAGGCAAGACTATAGGTTAGTCTACATAAATCAGTTCCTGGAATCTAAACATTATAATATTCTCTGGTTCTCCCTGTAGGTTGGCGTACAGTTTTATGCAAAAGTTTAGGTACCCCAGCCAAATTATTTTAATTTTGTTGATTTTGGAAGTAAAAAGAACAGCTATGAGAAGAACTATTTAAACAGCAACATTTTTTTTCTGTACATTTTAATACATAGTTACTTTATATTTGATGAACTTTAAAAAATGAAATAAAATAGTCATTGTGGCATATGCACAAGTTTGCACACTTAACACTCCCTTTGGCAGATATCACAGCTTCCAAATGCTTATTGTAGCCAGCTTGGAGTCTTTCTGTTGTTCTTTTAGGAATTTTACCTACTCTTCCTTGCAGAACACTTCTGGTTCTGTGATATTCTTGAATCGTCTTCCATGTACAGCATGTTTAATATCTACCATTCTAAAAGCTTCAGTTTGCATTCCTTCATGGTGGGTTTTGAGGTGTGTTTTGACTCATTGTCCTGTTGTACACATCAGGGTCTTTTTCAGCTTCAGTTTCTTGACTGTGTCACATTTGCTTCTGAATTTGCTGGTATTTAGTGGAATGTTGGCGCAAGCAACACTGCACAGTAGAACAGTATATCACCACCCCTATGGCAGCTAAACCCTTGTTCCAGCCCTTTGCATTCATATGGGGGGTTTTGCTTTGCCTTTCTGGCCAGCATACAAACAGTTCTATCTGTGAGTTTTCTTGATCTTTGAGATCTAGCCTTGACCTCTTTGATGTTCTCCTTAACTGCCATTTCTTAGTGGCATTTCACACAGTTGAAATTGCCCTGGAAGCGCTTTGATATATATTTATAGACGTCCGCTGCTTTGTAGGTATCAATTAGTTTCATTTTCAGCTCTTCAGGCAGCTGCTTAGAGGAGCCTGTGGTTGTTGAGTGTTAGCACAAGCTTTAAAGAGAATTTATTACTCTTTGGAATGGTCATCAGCTGACAAATCCTAATGACAATCCCTGACCTGCTTAACCAGTCCTAACAAGTCAGTTAAAGCCAAACAAGTTCATCAACTTGTGAAAAACCATTGAAAGGGTGTCCAAATCTTTGCACATGGCACAATTACAAAGTTTTCTGTTTTTTTAAGTGAATCAAATAAGTAATGGGAATTTACCAATAACTGAAAGGGTGTCCAAACTCACAGTTACTGTTTTTTAGGTGAATCAAATAAATAAAGCTGTGCTTTAATGTTTCCAGAAGAATGTTATTTCTTAAAATACTTTGCTGCAGTGGTTGAGTTCACTTCCTTTCACGTTGTAATTAAGAAATTATGTAATCTAGCCTGATGTGCCCAAACTTTTGCATACAGCTTTATAGTCATAATGAAGCTTCAGTTTTATGCTTCTTACTGCGGCCAACGTCTTAATGTTGGCAAAGTTTTTTCATCGGATATCCTGTGGTTGCTTCACCAAACTGACTCGAGTGTGAGTGGTCAACCACTAGATGATTTTACTCCTTCAGGCAAAGCATTGCACCAGCTTTTCAACATCACCACATACACATCTGGACTAAAGATATAGAGGTCTGCTTGAACTTATGGGTTTGGGCTCATTAGTTTGAAATTATATGTAGTGTTTCATGCACAGCTGCCTAATCGCATATGGAGTGCAAGAGGCTGAATTCTTAAGCAATTTTAGCAAGGGAAGTTGTAAAGACACCAGTTCTAACATTTACGCACTCGAGGTGGGAGTGCCTCCCCTGAAATCATCCTGATTGTGGGCTTGGGTTGTGTAAGATGACTCAGTTGAGTAACGTTTAATGTGTGCCAGTAAGAACCCATATTACCGAAAACCCTCTGGCTCTTGTTGTTGTTGTTGTTGTGCAAAAGGTGTTTCCTTTTCCACTCTTAACAATAGGCCATTTCCACTCAGACTGGAAGTGCGCACTCTGACAATTGAAAAACTCATCAACACTTTGGCGTGAGCCTTGTTGAACCACACGCGGCCCGTCTACAAAAGCGTGTTTGAGGACGGGCGGGTCTCATCCGAGTTCAGGTTGCTTGACCTGGCCCGAGGTCAACTGAATAAGTCTGTGGTCTGTTAAACAGAGCGTATGGCAGCAGCTCTCAGCAGTGGCCCAGCTGCTCCGACCCCACGGCACTCTGTCACCGTTCTGGCGAGATAGGACGGCTGATTAATGAGCTGCTGACACTGTCACTGTGACTCAACAAAAAGATTCCTGTCAGGTCACAGCCAAATCCACTTTCACTATTTACAACACAGACCAGCCACAAAGAGGGCGCAGATAAGGCCCTTCATGTGATACTACTCACTGCTAGTAGCTTAATGTGTACACTGTGCAGGTGTTCTTTGCATAAAATTGCTCTCATAAAAATTTACACTTTTTTTTTTCTTGTTGCAGTTTTTAACATTTGTTGAAACAATTTGAAAATATTAACTGCTTTTTACATTGTGTGAGCATGTTATGAAAAATGGACCAATTGAAATGGTCCAAAAGTACTAGGAATAAAATCTTTCATTATGTTATCTTACATAAAATTATGTTATATTACATTTTGTCATGTTATATTCAGTTACTTTATGTATGGATGTTACATTACATTTTGTTACGTTATGCATAGAATGAAATCTTCCATTATGTTAGATTACGTTACGTTACATTATGCTACGTTATATTGCATTACATTGTATTACATTGTATTACATTATATTACGCTGCATTACTTTAGTATGTGTTACACTACACTACATTTAGTTATGCTACGTTACAATGTATTACGTCATGCATTTAATACAATTATCTGTTATTTTACATTACATTATGTTTGGTTATATTCTGTTCTGTTCTGTTACATTACGCTGCATTGCACTACGTTATATTGTATTGCATTATGTCATGTTGTGCAGGTTTTGTTATGTTATTCATTATGTTGCATTATGCTACGTTGTGCTACCTTGTGATATGATATTAATTCCTCTTAATTTTTTTCTTTATCCTGCCCACAGTTAATCCCTAAAATACTTTTAAAACTAAAAGCAAAAATACAGCAAAAAGAGCAAATACAGCAATATTGATAGGGACCCATAAATTTGTGTTTTTTTATGCTGGAGGGGGCAGTCTGGTGTACTTCCAAAGCAAACGACTGTCTACATCAGACTGTCTCGCTCCACATGTACTGACATTGCATCTTGTTTCTAGACACTGTCAACTGCAGAATAAATAGCTATGACAGCTCTCCCCTGATAGCCTACAAGGGCCTGCCAGTGGATGCCTCCATGGTGACCTCATAGTGGACCGGGCTGGACACTTGTGTATCTTTATCACGTTATTAAATTCTCACCAGGCTATTTACACTCTCTAGAGGCGCTGAACTGGATTGTATGTCACATGTGAGTAGATGAGATGTGAGAGAGAGAGACTGAGAGAGAGAGATAAAGAGGGACCAGGATACGGATTTAGGGCTGCACGATGTGGACAAAATACTGTGAGTCCGTTGCTGATGTGCCATGCAATATACTGAAAAGTTATTGACTAAAGATGACTTTTTTGGCTCGGGATGCACCGAAACAACTTTTTTCCCCTGCGATATCAATCAAAGCTCTGCTGATATTCTATCTAACCTAATTACTTGATAGGTATATAAAAATACACTTGATAGGCCTATAAATGCTGGTATTATCAGTGTTTAAAAAAACATATTAAGGTGGAATGAATGGCATTTATGGGTTGGATATCTTCACATTTGAGTGGATTCAAAGCTTTGCAAAATTCACTGTGCTCTTTGGCTTATGCTTAATTCAATTTGACATTTTGAAATCCTTGCTGGTCGTGTCTGCCCTACAAATACTGTGACTACAGATTTTACAGTGAGCATTTTTACTACTGCTTTTTGCAAGCGTGAAATAATCCCACACGGCCAACATGTTGCTTGCTTCAGTTTAGCTCTATCTACTGGCACGCATGCAAGTGTAACTCAGTAGCATGTCAGAAACTGCTTCATGATATCAGTATTCTTTACTGCCGTTACTGATACTGTATTTAAGTGGCAGTATTTGGGATGATACTGTTTGATCAAAAAGATTTGGTAATTTTTCAGCATCAGGAAAAAAACTGAAAACATACATTTAACAGAAAATTACATAAAAGCCAGAAAAAATAAATAGAACAAAATGGTTTCATTATGTAGAGTGACCACTCTTTGCTTTTATCACCGTTTCCCTTCTTTTCAGAAGACTCAGTTTCAGTTTTTCAAAGAAATCTGCAGACACACCTCCAAAGTTCAGGCTTAGAAGTTGGTTCATCGTTTTCTGAAGTAATACAAACACATTCAGTGATGTTGAGGTCTGGACTCTGGGGTGGTCAGTCCATTGCTCAGCTTCCTTGTTTGATGTGTCCGTCTCCTTTTCTCAGTGAGGTTCTTCTTGACACCTACACATCCTTTCAGACCCACAGCACTGAATTCTTTGTTTGATGTGTCTGTCTCCTTTTCTCAGTGAGGTTCTTCTTGACAGCTACACATCCTTTCAGACCCATAGCGCTGAGTCCTTTTCTCAGTGAGGGCGTCTTGACAGCTACACATCCTTTCAGACCCGTAGCGCTCAGTTGTCTTCTCACAGTGAGGAGGATGGACAGAAACACCTGTGGATGTTTTCAGATCTGAAGCAGCTTGATTTTCTCCTCTCTCTCAAAGATGAAAGCTTTAAGGTCTGTTTATCTGATGGAGGGAGCAGTTTTGGTGTCTACCGGGTCTTGCAGGTCCTATTTTCTCTGTAGATTTTAATCATTCTTTGAGCTCCGGTTTTGGAAACTCCTGTTTTTTTTCACTTATTTTCCTTTGACTTTCTCCTTCATTATGCAAGTGGATTAACTCATATCTAATCTCCCTAGAAATATCTCCTGAAAAACTTGGGCGCTCCTAAAAAAGAGGTGCTTTAAGGGTTCTTTTAGTAAAGAAAGTGGTTCTACATAAAACAACATGCAACAGAAAGGTTTCTTCAAATTGATGGAAAATGTGCATGAATGTGCTATAGACGGCTCTTTACAGCACCCAAAAGAGTTCTTCTATTGTTACGGTGTCAAGCTTGTAACAATAGAAGAACCCTTTTGGGTGCTATATAGAACCCTTTTGAAAAGAACCCTTTCATGATGCAAAGAACCTTTTAATTATACATGGGGTTCTTTCAGTGTTCATGGTTCTATATAGAGTCATTTTCTTACCAAAGAACCCTTGAAGCACCATCCTGTTTAAGAGTGTACTTAATGTCTGTTTTGACTGGAGATGAAATTAATGAAGGGTGGTTTCTGTCTTTTGCACAATACTGTTAACACTTATCTGGACGTGTGATTGGTCAGGATGCTCTCATATGTGGTCTCATTCACATATTGTAGCGTTTTGCAATATAAGAATATCTAGATAACGAAACACAGTATTGTGCAGTCCTGATTCATGCGTCCCCTTGGTTACCCTACGTGGTCTATGTATGATGCTAAAAAACAAACACAAGCAGACCATCACTCGTGTCTTGGGCTTGTGCCGTAGCTGTGTCTTCACATTCTTCTCCTTGCCACATTGCAGGATAATGCCTCGAGGGACATCATGACTTGCGTTTGACTCACTTTATAAACCACTGAATTCACTGAGCCTCCACCCCAGGCTTCCATTTCCACTGAGAGTGAACGTTGTGGTTTGGAGGGATTAAGCTGAAGCGTGCATGTGCACTCTGCACAATTACTCTCCCATGACCTACAGAAGATCAAGCTGTTGAAGAGCTTTTGCCAGTGAGTATGCTGTAGAGTAGTGGTCCAAAAATTCACACAAGGGCCTTCTGGTGTTTGCCATGGTTGTTGTCTTGATCTGGCCAAAAAAGGAATGTATTCATTTTGATCAAATGGCATTTTCATAAAAAGCAATATTTAGTTTGTGTTTTGAATAACATTTGGATTGGATTGGCCATACCTGCAAGAAAAAGCAGCACAGACCAGCATGGCTGGTCACCGACAAAACCAGCATATCGTCGCTGCCCAAAGAAAACCATGTATCTCCATTTTTGTCGATTTTTATTTTTCTACATCATTTCAACACACCAGCTGTACTTTTCATTGTGTGACAATTTTATGATGAATGGACCAATAGAAAAGCTGTAAAATCACTTCGAATAAAATCTGCTTACATTAACTTACATTGAAAGGTAAGAGTGTTTTTGCTGTCTCCTGTAAAGTTACTATTTTGAAGATACTTCTTTTTCTTTGGACAGCGACAATATGCTCTGCTTTGGATGATGGTCAACCATTTCAACCATTATTTTTGGCAAACTTCCTCATTATTATGAGAAATATTCATGTTATAATGACATTCTGTGTGGCCTTTTTCTACAAGTGTCAGAAACAAGCTTCTATACAATCCTCTGCTGTTTGGGGAAAAAACGTAACACCCATCAAATCACACTTCATCAGTTCTAAGCCAACCATATCTGACCTTGACATTATAATGTTTATGGCGGTCCTCTTCAGCAATGGCAAAGCATGTCACAGCAAGTCATTAAGGCTAATAGTTTGGAAAGAAAAAAACTGCTAGCTTTGAATAAATCATGACTTATCACTGCTATTAAAAGTCACTGTAATACTAATGGTTGCAAAGTACAGCCGTTTAGTCCTGCACATAAAGGAGTGTTTGTACTGCTGCTGTAGAGAATCCTAGCATTTGTCAGAGCCGCTGTGAGAGATCCTGTTCTGGATTAATGTTACTGCCCTTGTTACTATGTGTTCCAAGATGTTGTGTAACGAGAGCATACCTTTTATTGTACAGGGCTGTGAAATCAATTTAAATGAGAATGGAAAGAGAGCACAGTTTGGATGCCTGGTAGCTTGCCAGTTGGGCTAAATGCGTGCCACTTTGCCCTACTTTGGCTCATTTTTCTGGCATAAAACAATGGATATTGCCCTCAGCAATGCTGATTTGAAATGGGTAAGCTACATTTGGGAGATTCGTGACTTTCCATTAAGGTATTTTTAATCATCTTTAGCAATAAGTGTGTGAGACACACAATATCATTTTCAGTTATTCTGCTTTTTTAAAGAACAGCATACAGAGATGTATCAGTATCAAACGTGCTTAAAAGCGTGTAATGATTACACGAGCGCCAATAACAGCTGTGATTCAATTTGGCCTGGACTGGACAAGTTTCTGGATGTAGGCGACATCAATATTTAGCTACTTCTGCATTAAAGAATTGTGCAGTTCAGCCAGATTTCATGGATACCTCCCCTGGCGTCTTACTCGTTGTTCCAGTTATTCTTACAGATTTTCAAGAGGATTCAGATCTGGGGATGTTGCTGGCCAGTCCAGATGTGTGAATGTTCCTGAATGTTCATCATGCCAATCAGTCACATTTGCAGCCCTGTGAATGCGGGAATTGTTATCTTGGAATACAGGGGTAGGAATGTTACGTTCCTTGGTAAGATGATGAGCAAAAGGCAAAACCTTGTTGTCCAGCAGCTCAGTGTAGGCACTGTGGTTCAAATTTACTGTCACCTCAACCAAAGGACTCATTTCCACATAATGAAAACACCCCCAGAACATCACAACTTCCTCCAACTTCCTGAGGTCTAGGATGAACACGACACCCAGCATCATTCTCATGCAGGCAGAAATGAGATTCATCTGACCAGTCATGAACAGTCCAGTTTTTGTGTCTCTTCCTCCAATGTAACTGGGCAACTTTGCGAGCAAAAGTGAGCAAAGGCCTCTTGCAAGCCACTCTGCTCCATATGTTCATGGTATGCAGTTCCATGAAATTAGTTGTGAATGACCTGCGTTGACAATTAATGCCTGAAAGTGAAGCAATTTTTATTCACACACCGGCGGTCCCTGTCTGTCAGTTTTGTCTTTCAGACACAATTCTGATGAGAATTTACTGCAGACTGGGATTTTTGCCTCCGCTGTCTGGCTCTGACCCATATGACCATACGCTTCAGTACACCTGAAAATTCAGCCACTTCCTTCATGCTGTGGCCTTTGGCATGGCTAAATGCAATCACTCCTTTTTGCCAATCCATTTGCCACCCATTTTCCATATATTGAACGAGATATTCACTATATGCACTGTACCACCTTATCTCAATCTATGAATCCCGTCTCACACCCCACAGGTATTTATAGCCCAATCATCCTTGTGCTGAAGTTACTACCACCCAAGGTGACCAATTTATTGTCCGGGGAGCTTATTTTCCCACAACATTTCACCTTTTGACAGTCTCCATTTGACAATGCAAGAAAACAAGTTTTCCAAGAAGCTGCCGCAGTGCCATAAGTTCACCCTCACTGCCGTGACATCATCTACTGTTACTTGTGTCAAAAAACTTTTCACATTAGACACATTGTAAACATTTTAAAGATAAACAGCAGGACAGTCAGTAGAACATGTTGTGATCTATGTCCACAAAACAGCAGTGTGTTCAGTATACTGGTCTCCCAGCATTCACCACATTACACTTTTTAGACCAAGGATTAACCCTCATCCCCCACCCACCCTCCAAAAGGGTGTCTGATATAACATTGCTCTGACTAGCTTCAGCATTAGCTCGTCTGAAGAAGCAGCTTCTGTCACTCAAACCTCCTCTGCTTTAGCATCGACAGATTTCCCTGGTCTGATTAATGTAAACACGGTTTCCAGAATCAATTTTT
>JAILXH010279999.1:8115-20195 GCA_023558415.1 Piaractus mesopotamicus | reverse complement strand
GAGAGAGAGAGAGAGAGCAAGAGAGAGAGAGAGAGGAGAAGGACGAAATGCATTAGTAAAAGACAGAAACAGAGCACTAAAGAGGTAAAAGCAAATAGAATAGAAGCTTGTATGAATGGAACACAGTAAGGGTTTATTAATAACACAGAACAGCAGAGCTGAGAGGCAAAGAGATGTAACATCAGCCTCTTATGCAGGTTCTTACCAAAGAGGGAAACTCTGTGCCTTACTAGAGCAGCCAACTTACAGAAGATACTGAGGCAGTGAAAGAGAGGGAGAGAGAGAGAGAGAGAGAGAGAGAGAGAGCAAGGGAAAAGGAAAAAGGGGGAGGTAGGGATGGAGGGAAAAAGAGAGGGTGAAGTTCAGGTAAGGAGAACAGAAGGGGGAAATCAATGTGGTCCAGAAATGAAAGTAAAACAATGGGGAGACACTGAAAAGGGAAACTGCGGAGAGATGGAACACAAAGTACCACAGGCAGAAGGGAATACAAGGAGCAGAAAGAACGCAGCATTTAAACACAACAAATCTGTCTCCTAAATGGCTAAGAACTTTAATAATCACACGAAATACCACTAAATCCATATCCTTAATGTAGCTTCAACAACAGTTAGAAAATTTAGAAAATGAACATATATAGGGTTCATTACTGAATAATATCAATTTTAGAGCTGGCTAGAACAACATTTTACAGGCTTGAAACACTTTTTTCTGAATGAGTATTTGAATACTCGTCCTCAAAATCACCCTTAAAAATAACATTAAAAATAATATTTATGCCCATAATTAACCATCATTTCGAGGATTTTTGTTTTTGCAGTTCAAAATATACACATTAGGCTGCAACAATGTATTAGCTATGGAAGCTGTGATTGTAACACTCTCGTTCAAATACAGCATTATTTAGAATTATCACTTTATTAACCAAATCACAGTTTTAATTTAAGTTTATTTTAGTTAGTTGCCTTTACTTATTTTATCGAGTTATTTGGCTAGTTTGCTGTGTTTTATCATGGAAAGCAGGAGTGAGGGCATGAGTATTCAAATTATTTGGAACAGCCCTAATTCATTGTAAGTTTTATGTGACTAAATGCAGGGTATCTGATATTTGAAGCATTAATTACCTGGCAATCATCTCTTTCTCCTTGTTTGAGGCATGGCCGCCACTGCCCAGCACTTTGGCAGGAGTGGACAGAAAGTAGAGACAGTGGTTCTTAAAGTACTGGTTTACCAGAGGCAACAGGATCTATGGATGAAAAAGCATGAAAAAATAACACTCAGAGTTGATAAGTTTTCACGCTGGGTGCTAAGTGCACTTTTAAATGCATAGATGAGGGCTGAGGTTTTCTCACCTTGGCAAAAAATTTAATCTCCTGCTCATGGGGGGATTTCTCAACTCTGCCGCTGCTCACAACAGCCTCTGTAGTCACACACAAACGCACAAATCAGTTATCATACTAGGCGTCATTTCTGTTAAAGAGTAAGATTATTATATTTGGAGTTAGCTGAGTATTACAAAATAGCTTATATCTATACCAAGATGAGCAATGAACTCCTGAGCAATTTCCATCCACTTCAGCAGCTTCTGTAGGAAGCCATAAGCAAAACGCTTCTCAATGGAAGAAATCTCCTGCTCCATGTCCTTCAGACCCCTGCACAAGAGACAAAGCACAAGAGAGAGTCAGAGGAGAAACATTAAAAAAGAAACAAAAAGAAAGATTAAAAATTAAGATAAGTAAGCCAATGCAAAGAAGGGTCATCACAATCAAGGATCACATTTACCCTTTAAGGCAGACACAAAAACAAGGCTATTTCTATTTTAATTTCTTAATCCACTCTTCTCTGTTAATAATGTAATTTCTCAATGTGTTTATTTGATATTTAAAGAACATGATCCAAAAAAGCCAAAAATGTTTATATTTTATTAACTTTCTGAACAAGAAAACACATGAATAGGAATATAACATGCTGATACATTTAAATGTGGTGAACGTGCAGTTGGTGGACAAGGATAGTGTTAGGTAATATCATTGCCCTCATTGTACAGGCTGGGATTTGATTCCTCGCCTGGGCAAGCACAATATGCTATACCAATGAGACACCTAAAGCTTTATTCACCTACCTCTGTAAAATGATTACACTTTAAGTCATTCTGGATCAGAACATTTGCCAAATGCATTAATGTAATGCATGTGCTGTAACTCCTCTGGCAGCAGATTTAAATAAGCTTAAAAGGCCATCGCCAAAATCTCAAAATGTTTCGCCAGCAAGACGTTCAGTTCCATAGGGTTGATGACAAATTGCATAACAATTTGTGAGTTTTAATACCTGGTGACAGCATATCCTTCAAACTGAAGGAATTTAAGCAGGTCTTGGGCTTTTTCCCTGTCTCTGGCTTTCTCCTTAGCCGTCAGGGTGTCATAAGGAACAAGCAGAGGATGAGTACCGCCACCTGTAATAACACATACAGCATTCAGTAGTGAGCAGTGCATGTAAACATTTGACCAATATACTTTTTACAACTCCTGTGAATAATCTGTTCTTAATCCTATTCACATAGGATTGTGATTACTATTTCACATTCACTATTTCATTCACATGAAATTATTTATGAGAAGTTAAGCTACAAGTGGGCTGCTGCAAACTGCTCTGACTTGATTTTAACAAGAGTAAAGCTATGAGAAAGTAGGTAATTAATTCTGCACTTGTTAACACTGTGTATGCTAATTGCAAAACATGCTTTGCTCCAAATGATCTTTCTAATTGCCATGTTGGGCAGCAGTAGATCACAGTTCAACAGTTTTAAGTGTTATGTGTTACAAAAAAAACAAATGTGGTTACCTATTTTTCTGTAACAAAGTAGTGTAACACATTACTGTTTACATACTTATCACACTACATTCACTGACTTAATAAGAATTACTTTGCTTGCATTCCTCATATGTCCTTAAAAGAAACAAATTAAATTAATGTGATGCATTTCCGCATGTCTGTTCTTGTACATAATTTGTGCTATGGAACATTTTGATGCCCTCAAACAAAAGTGATCATTTTCATACATTTTTCTATATGCATAAACATTCATATTCCCATACAAAAACTGTGCTCGAGTAAAATAGAAATACTCTTGGTAAAATATTACTTGAGTAAAAGCAGAAGTTTCTACTTGAGTAGAGTACAAAAATGACTGTTTAAAACTACTTAAGTATCAAAAATAAATGTCTGTGACTTATTAATGATATTATTTTGATGAATGTTTTATATTAAGAAGAGCTGTGTGGCAGCAGACATTAAAACAGATTTCCTTTATCACTGCAGTCACACAGATCTCCTTCATTAGAAACTGTAATTATGTAGACAGTGTAAATATATAGAACTGATATATAGAGCTCTTAACTAGGCCTCTGCCTTATATGTTCCATTGTTGAGAATGGTGCCTTGTGTGTATTACAAATGTATTGTAATATTATTATAAATGTCTGTCAAATACTGTCAATTTAGTTTAAGGCCTCTAATGTCAATACAATGTCATAAAACATTTTATGTAATCTTGCAGTTCATGGCATAAATTGTTCATAAATACACTGTGTATCACTTTATATATATTAAAATAAAAATATTATCCAGTGTTTATTCATGTATTATGAAGTCTGTATGTAGTTAGCCTTCAAAGTTTTACCAACAAATCATTGCTGTCCAAAGAAAAACAAGTATCTCCAAAATGGTAACTTCACAAGAGAAGGCAAAACCGTTCTTTACTTTTAGTCTAAGTCAATGTGAAGAGATTTTATTCCAAGTCATTTTGGAGCATTTCTATTGATCCATTCCTCATTAAATTTTCACTCAGTGTAAAGATCGACAGAAAAGGAGATGTTTTTCTTTGGACAGCAACGAAATGTTAGACGTAGAATAAATGTTAAGTACTACTGTAATTTGTTTAATTAACAGAATTTAGGCATCACCTTTGGCTTGAAGCTCCATCTTCTTCTTCCGGCCCCAGGTGTTGTGGTAATTCTCAGCCAGTTGCTCTGCCATTGACTAGAAATAAAAACATGTAAGAATCAAAAGGGGATGTTACAGTAAAGCATAAAACTACTCGAATAAATATTCATCATATATTCCATCTCATACCGTACCTGCAATTCTCTGGACAGAGCCATGGTAGCTAGATCCACTGGCTGGGGAGAGTACCCCTGACTGGGATCATATGTAGCCTTTGGGGAAACAGAGATACACAACTTTGGGTTTAGATTCAAACAACATACCTTTTAAGCCCCATGATGCTTCCTCACTCTCTGGGTCTATCCTTTTCATCCTAGTATTACCTGAGCAGTTTGGGAGATTTTCCTGGTGGCAGTGGTAGCAGCCTTCTCTACCTTCTCTCCTTCATCACGGGCCTTCTCTATAGTCCACTCCCAAGCCAGCATGGCCTTAATAGACTCTTTAATGGGCCAGCGATAGATCTCTTTATCCTGAGGGACAGAGGAGGGCAGCTTTTTTAATATAAAATAAGTCAGCAGTCAAGTCACTGGACTTTGCTAACTGCAGTATCTGAGTAGTGATGAGCTTAATGTATGTATGTTCAGACCTTCTCAGAAAATGTCTTGTATGGCCGAAGCATGGGATGTGTCTTGGCATTCTCATCCAGCGTTTCTCCGTATGTCCAGTTGTTCTGGATCTGAAAGAAAATGGTTCTGAATGAAATACGACTAAAACCTTCCAAATTATCAGAAATATTTTAGGAAATAAGTGATGTTTGTGAGAGAAGTTCAGACTAACCTTCTCAAAAGCCCACTTATCGTGAGTGTGTTCTGCATATTTGTTAATGAAGGCATCCAGTTTCTCTGGGATGATGGTGCTGTGAAAAGCCAATCAGTTAGTTTATAAATCCTACCCTTTTTATCTTGGAGCTTTCATGCTGTTCCTTCTTTAATGAGCATGAAAGCAAATCCCTGACTCCATGTTCACATAATGAAGTTAACATAGTTGCTTCTCCATGGCAGTACTCACTTGGTGGTCTCCACAGGTCTGGGATCAAAGTTGCCCTCAGCATCAACAGTGGCTTTCTTCTCTGTCACAGAATAGCTCGCATCTACGTAGTCTGGAGGGATGGCACCAGCAATGGCACAGATGCATGGCATAGCGATTTTGAACAGCTCTGCATCAAATTTCTGTAAAGGGAAAAATGTGTTAAGAATAGGTGTGAGACCTATAGGTCTGTAGATATGTTGAGTATTTATGCTATTAAAAAAAAAAAAAAAAAAAAAAGCAATAATCCACATGAGGCAGTGCGTTACTGTGATTTTAGGCACAATAGACCTAAACCCTGCCCACTTACCTGTGATAAAATCACTGTACACATGGTCTCAAGTGGCTTACTGGCTTTAGAAAACGGTGACAACAAAAAATATGATAAAATACACACATTTTCAAAAAAAAAATGCAAGTTATAACCAGAAGGGGAAAATTTTTAAACAAACTTTAAGTGGGCTTAACAAACCCATTGCTATACTCCTAGGTGGTTGCTAAAGTACTGCTAGGCTATTACTATGGTATCCCAGGTGGTTGCTAAAGTGTTGCTAGGCCATTGCTATAGAAACACGGGCATTTGCTAAGGTGTTGCAGGTGTTGGCTGTTGGCTGTTATTGCTGGGCCGTTGCTATGGTATCCCATAGTTTCTAGTGTGTAAGTGAGTCTGTATGTAATGTCTACGAAAGTTGGTGTGACATTATTTTTGGCAGATTTGAAGTTTCTCAACATTTCACCACTCATTTTTTATAGCAAAAACAAATGTTTGAATGAATGAAAACCATGCCATTGGTCACAAAAGCACAAGTGCACTATTCCCATACGGGCTCTACAATCCTGCAGAATTTCATGGTCCTAGCTGAAAAGACTGTAGAATCCTTCATCTTACATGTAGATTTTAATTACCAAATTACAACTGCAACAACAACGCTAATTTTTGCTAGCATCCTGTATAACATCGAGTTAACAGTGCCATACATTCATATCTCCTTACTGGCTTCAATACTACTTGAGGCAGATCTACCAAAACCATGGACATTTCAAGGATGTAAGACATGTCAGTAACATATAGTTTATAGTTTACGTTTTATTTTGCAGTTTTAGAGTGATTCATTCAGTGAATATTTCAAATCAAAGCCTACCACTAAATATTAACAGAGGAGCAGTTTAGCCTTTTAGGAAAAATGAGCTGTCAACCCCTCAGTTAAAAAAAGTTCTTATTTCTTCTATCAACACACTCAGTGGTCCGTTATGTTCATGCCTCACCTTGTGCGCCAGAGACTCAAAGATTCCCCAGAAAAGTTTGCGTGAGAGATGCAGCTCCTCCTCTGATGTGATGCCAAAGTTAGCCCAGCCATTGGGTAGGCAGTAGTACTTCCAGCAGCGCTCATAGTGATTAGTCAGCAGCTGAAAGAAAGAGTCAGCTCAGCTCTCAGCTATAGCCAATAACATGACTCAAGAATGGAAGCATGAGAAGCGTGAAAATGCTGGCATACAATTCAAGCCAAATGAGCAATGAACAAGTGTGCATACTTTCAGAGGCATCTTGGCATACTCATTGAGGATTGGCACATCAAACACGAGTCTCCTCAGCAGATGCTGCAGCATTGATGGATGCAGATACCTGAAAAAACACATCAATAAAAACAAAACTGTAAAAAGAGTAGAACATGCTAAAATGTAAATATAAAACGCAGTGAGTCAGACTACAGGAAAGGTGAAAGAAAAGACTGACTGACTTGACTAGGGACATGAGGCAGTCCTCAATGACATCCCTTTGGGCCTTGGTGAGAGCACGGCCACGTGACAGCCTGTAGATGGTGTGCAGCATAGAGTCGATCATAATGGCACGGTGGTCCGAGCCAGCAAACAGTGGGGCGCACTTCGTGAGCAGCGGCAGCACAGCGGAACACAGATAACGATTCAGAGCTAGAGCCATCTCCGTGGTACTGAATGCCGCCTACAGCCCAAACAGCACAGTAACACATTCAGACTATTGTTCAATCCATGAAATAATGGCATGCAACACTAAGAATGACTTCTACATGCCTATGATTTATTATGGTACTGACTAGAGAGAAGAAATTTATCTAATTATTGCCAGGCATGGTTTTTGCTTTATTCAGGAAAAACATAGACAAATCTAGATGGAATCCAGCAATGTTTCCTTTGATATTATTTCATAAAAGATATCTAAACCAAACTGAGATAATAGCTCACCGTGTCTAGAGAGGCTGCAGCCCTCATGTCCGGCAGGAATCCCACCTCCAACACATGCAGCAGGAAGTCCTGGTTATCAATGCCGTACACTCTGTCCAAGAACAAGACCATGGAGGCTTTGTGGTCTGGCACAAAACTGGCAGACATCTTAGGTTCGACAATCTGACCCTCTGTTGTAAGGGTGAACATCAAAGAGGGCAAAACAGTAAGAGAAGAATGAGAAAGAGATCCAAAAGTAGAAAAATCTATCTGAGATTGAGAAGTTAAAACAGAATTTTCAGTCAATGTCTTATACTAAAATGTTTCTGCGTCTCATGTCTTAAGCCTTTTGTGACAGTTTTGGCACAAATTAAACTTATTTTGCCCATTTGTTATAATCCATGCTCAATTTACGGAAGTTTTAAAAACACTTGACAGCCAGTTTTGTGTTGATTTTCCAACAGTTTATAAAAGCAGGCATAAATTTGCTTTATGGTAGAGGACTGTTCTGTCAGTCAGCGGGACTGCGGGATTTCTCTTTATGTATGCTTTGGCCCACTCCTGCGTGCAGTGGTCTAGTCACCCGTCTGCTGAAAATTAGCCCCATGCCGCAAGATATCATGGCTTCTATGGGAATCCGCAGAAGTGCAGACCTCTACTTTAAGGTATCAAAAGATATGTTGTTGAGAGACTTTCTTTATTAATAGTAGTAGATACAGCAGCTAGCATGTGAGCATATGAGCTCGCAGTCTCTCTCACAAACTCTATTTTCTAAGCCAGATTAGAATTATCATCTTTTTTTTTAGTGGGAAAGAATTTAATTCATTAACATTGCTCTCTCTTCATTACTGAACTTTCATTTTCTGTCTTGAGCTTGTTGACGGTTCCATTATTTCACTCCCTTATTATTATTTCCTCACGAGTGAGTAGTTACTAGGTGGGGCTACACATGGATGGCATGATAAGCTGCCATGTTAGTAAACTTCCTATTAATGACAACATACTGCAGTCACATTAAGGCACATTTTGCACTTTGTCTGTGTTTGTATGTACATCTGGAATGAAAGTCTCTTTCTTAGCATACCTTTGCCAAAAGTTGGAATCTGCACAGGCAGGCTGATGACTCCCACCAGGTCTTCAATAGGCACCAGAGATCTTAAGATAGCCCTGATTCTCAGAGCTTCACCTTTACCAGCCTGGATCAACTGTGGACAGAAGCCAAGCCAAATATTAAGCTTCAGTCGTTAAATGAAAACTCATCGTTAGCATGTTCTGCGATACATTAAAAGTAAGTTGAACTGGCACATTATACTGAACTTACGTGCATCTCAGGGGCACAACGACCCAGCAAATCAATTAGAGCAGAATAGAACGACATGATGGCATTTCCAAGGTGCACCCTGTTCTCCTCCTGCTGTTCCTCCCCACCAAACCTGTGAGCCAAGCACAGCACAAAATCGCTTGATTTATTAACAAAGAAAGGCAAAGTTCATGGAAATTTCCAATACAACACAGCACAAGCTTTTCCTGCCAGTGAGGTCATACATGAAGCGTCTGTCTTTCTTAGGTGTAGGTCCATCCCTGGCCGGATCCTCTGAGATCTTAATGGCATCCTCCATGGCAGCCAGCAAACCTGCCCCACCCTCTCCTCTCAGGGCTGGGCCGAAGCATTCGGGCCGTCGAATTAGCAGACGCACCACAACGTTAGCATTCTCCTCTACGCTCTCACCTGCAGGGGGAGGTCCAGTTATTCAATGCATATTCATAAAAATAAAAAAACTCTTTTTTGAATATTTATTAGTGCCGCAACATAAATCATATTTGATCATTATCATGATATGAGTTTCCACAAAACATAGTTAAGGGTTAAATTACCTCACAGACAGAGCCAAAGTAACGTAATTAGATTTGCGGGAATGTAATGTTAAAAGCTCAACAAGGGCTCCTCTGCGCTGGGCTTGAACCCTGCTTGCCCACGTGGAAAGCAAGTAACTCAACTATTCAGCACATGTGCACGGTGCAAAAAGGAACTGCTAGCCTATGAAAATGGTTAAAATGTGATGCCTATTCTCACTCTCAATGTTGTGTGCAAAATGCATAGACTGTATGGTAAAATATATGAAGCAGTAATGCCATAACAAATCTGCATCATCATAAGGAACTTCTTAAGGAATTATATTTATTTTTATTAATTTCTGTAGGTCTATACTAAAATTAAGACAATATATGCACATTTCTTTGTGTTTGTACCCTGACTACCAACACAAATAGAAAAGGCTGTTCAGGGGACTGTTTCTAGACTGAAGCACCTTATGGAATACACTCACATTTTGCAGGCTGCAGATTAATTTATAATTTCTCATTTTGTCATCATGATATCTAGCAACTTTATCAAACATCTTATTTTAAGCCTGCAAACATTTAGAATTTAGCCTAAAAATATTACATATTGTTTCTGAGGTGTTTTCTAAAAACACTATTATTATTTACAACCCATTGGAAATTTTGTGTCACTTAGCCTGTTACAACACTTTATTTTTGCTGGTTCAATGTGCGAAAAAGTGTGGGTAATGGACCACATAGACCTTAATTACTTCAATACAGCTTAACACCATTTCAATCACACATCTTATGGGGTAAGATAGAGTTTACAATTTGATTTCCCAGCTGAAATGAGACAATGTTTATGAATGCACTGAAGTAGTTGTTGACAGACATTTAGTTGAACAAATACTTACCGTTAACGAATACTGCAAAGCGGAGGAAGTCCAGATATCGCTCTCCTCCACAAGGATTCCATCCGATATCAGGATAGCCCTTAGAAAGCAGAATGGGACACATCTGCAGACCGCAGCCAGCTAGGTATGTCACCACCTATTGGATAAGATGAAGAGAAAATGAACAAATCAATTCTATATTCACATATTTATGCCAAACAAGATAATGTGAAACAAGAAAAAAGGTGAGCTAATTTGAAAGCGTGTCTTACCATCTCAAGGTCTTGCTCCTGCAGAGCTAAAGCCAACTCATTGTTGTCGATACAGGAGGCTGCAGCTACATCCAGTGGAGTAGACCCACGCATTCCTGAATAAACAGTAATATTTCAGCTTTACAGCAAGCCACTCTGACTCACCACCCATAAATAACAAATATCTATTGTCAAATTTATGTGTGCAGCATTTATATTTATGCCAGAAGTGGCATTCAGACAGTGTGATTTGTGAGGAGTCTCACCCAGGCCAATGCCACTGTTCTGCAGCAGGTAGGACAGATGGTCGAACATGGAGCGCTGGTTCTGACGACTGATGCGACAGAAGTAACACAGGAAGCGGCAGCAGTTTGTCACCATTTGGGGGAATCGAATTTCCTTCAGATAGAGCAGGGCACACAGTGAGTTAACAGAGATATGTAGAAGTGATATGCAGACGTGTTTTAAAATAAAATGAAACATCTGTCAGCACAAGTTTCATCCACACATTTACAAAAGCAGAGTGCCTTCTCAAAGCGCAGATAAAAATAAAGCTGACAAAAGTGTCAACTCTTTGACTCTTTGCATTTCATAATTGTCTCCATGAACAAACATACGTAGATTAATACCTTTGAGTCTCCTCCACCTCCTAACACGTTGACCATGACCTCCATAACAGTCTCGTGCATACCTAGTGCTCTCATCAGATTGGGGTGCTGGTAGAACACCTTATTATTCATGATGTTCCTAAGAGACAAAATATTGCACCTTAATTACTTTTGACACATTTGACATGAATCGTGGGATGAATCAGAATTGCAAAGGCTTAGACAGTGCATTTAATATTTACCCATACCTTAATGGTTGGGGGTATAACGATACATATATTTTCAGGTTCAGTAACCCAAAGTAAGCTTAAAAACTGCAAACCCTAGAATTTTTCGAAAAAAAAAGTCTAGTCATTTGAGTATGGATGTGTGCACGGCATAAGTCCCTCCCACCTCCCTGACCACTTTTATATGATAGGATTTACACAAATGCCTAGTGCTGGTCATTGACCATGGTTTCCAAGAAAAACACAGCAGAATATTTCCAGAAGAAAATGCAGAGTGATTGCACAGCTTAGGGCAATCCACTGTATTGCTAGGTTGTTCAGATGGTTGCTATGGTATTTTGGGTGGTTGTTAGATGATGGCTTGGTATTTGCTAGGGTATTTTAGATGCATGCTAGTGTGTTGCTAAGTGGCTGCTAAGGTGTCTAGGGTGGTTGCTAGGGCATTACTAGGTATTTGCTAAAGTGTTTTAGGAGATTTCTATCGTGTGACTAGTCATTTGTGTCTTAGGTGTTCACTAAGGTTTTGTGATGCAGTTCTTATGTTGTTTTATGTGGTTGCTAGGGCATTGGTGAGTGGTTGCTAAGGTGTTGAAAGGTGGTTGCTATTGTGTTCCAGGTGGTTGCTAAGGCATTGCTAGGTAGTTGCTGTAGTAGGTGTGCTAGCATACGTGTATTAGGGAGACATAAGAAGGGTGTAGAGCATTCCACCACTCATTGCCATGGGGGAAATAAAATCTGATTTTGAACAGTTGCTATGTGAAAACCATACATCCAAACATAAAGCTGTATCCAAGCAAACTTCCCAGAATCTGACCAAGCAGGGGGTTTGGTGATGATATCTCAGAAACTGCAGGACAGGCAGAACTAACCCAATGCTTTGAATCATTAGCCTCTCCTCTTCTGGGCCCATCTGAACAATTAGCAGTGAGCGAATCTGGCCCAGGCACTCTAGCAGGTCCATGGTGTCCTGCACGGACACAGCGTTGATGGCATAGGCCTTGGGCAGGGCCCGGATCAACTCGCCCAGAGAGTCATACTGTCGGTGCAACAAGC
>JAILXH010279980.1:41168-55525 GCA_023558415.1 Piaractus mesopotamicus | reverse complement strand
ATTTGCAGTCAACCCATGCACACCCGTACTGAGAAAGGGCTACATAATGACCTGCTGAGCTGGATCAGGTGTGCTGCTGCAGGCAATACTAGAAAAAATGCAGGGTACTGGGTCCCTAAGTCTAGAGCTGAGAATCACTGATCTAGCCATTGAAGCAGTGGAGATATACAGCGCATGAAAAGGAATACAGGCTGGTAGTTAGCGTTAGCTCCTGCAGGCCTCAGCACTGACCTGGGCTGGCCTCCCTGTAGTCCCCGACTCCATACGCCTCCACAATGCTCTGGAACCCAGACGTGAACTTGTTGCTCCTCAGGAGAGTGGGTGGAGTGTCTTTACTTGGGATACGGTTCACAAAGGAAGGAACTGTGGCGTCTCCCTTTCTCTATCAAGATAGAGAAGTTAAATGAAACTGCAAGTCCAAAACAAGAATTTGAAACAATCTTTGGGTGGGAAAAAATAATTCACACAATCTTTCCTTAGACATGCTAAGTGTCTGGGGTTTGCATCTTTAGCAAAAGTGAGGTCAGCTACTAATGTTGGATAACTAGTTCTGGATCACTCCAACTCATCCCAAAGGTATTGGATAGAGCTCCATCACACAAGAAAATGCAGTTCCACTGCTCCACACCCCAATGCTAGGGGCTTTATACCTCTCTACCTGATGCTTGGCATTTTGCATGGTGATCTTTGGCTCATGTGAGGCTAATTCAGAGCATCTTATTCTATTGGTCAGTGCTTTTCTATAAAGATTAAACAAGCAATAAATACACCTTAAAATAGCTGATTTCACTCAGTAGAAGGACTGCCTGACTACTTTTGGACTACTACTGGAACTTATACCCCACCTATTAGCATTGTGCTAAATGCACTTGTCCAGTATTTCTAATAGACTTGCTTATGTGGTTTTCAACACTGTATGACACACTGTTATACATAAGCATAGACAAAAGTATGTCACAGCCAAAAAAATCTAGTCTTCAAGGTTGAAGTATGTCTGCACCGCCCATTTTTAAAGGTGTATACAGACTTCACTTGAGGTTAAAAAAATGAATTAATTAATAAGAAGACACATTATGTTTTGCTGTAGCACGACTTTAATTACAAAGGCAGTAAAAAAAACTGATCTGAACAGTGTTTAAAGCCTCTGCATGGCCAAATCACTACAGTTCAAAGTTTTCACATCTTATCCAAAATGATCATTAGTCAAATCGGGTGTGCTAGAGCAGAGATACTGCTATACTGACGGTGCTGCGGCATTTAGATGTAAAATAAAAAATTTTGGATGTGTTTTGAATGTGCCCACTCACCGAACCCTCTTCTAGCGCCCTCCGCAGATTGGTCAGGTCGTTGACGGGACACCACACTTCTGCTATGAGACACTTGTTGGTGACGTCGAAGCTGCAGAGGTTGAGGATGTGATAAATGGCCTTCATCTTCTTCACCTGCAGCACCCACGAGTGCGCAGACTCAGAAGCTTTATGAAGAACCTGCTTCAGGTAATCTTCAGTACGGTGGAGAACCTGACACACAAACACACACATAGTCTACAGGTAATATACACACACATTCAAAAGATTGGAATCACTGTTTTTAATCATATAAAACTAATATTATTGGAAAAGGTATGATGAACAGAGCTGTAGATGATCCTAAAATGACTGATAAAGCTGTAGAACATCAATAATTAAGTTCCAATACCGTTTTTATCCAGAATCAATGTCTAATAAAATTAACATCCAAAATGGAGTTAAAATACTAAAATGGGTATCCTTTTAATCCCATCCATTCAATCCACCAAATGCCTCAAATTTAAAAAGTGGCGATAAAGAGTTTTTGAATTACTATAAATAATTGCGGTATTTAATAACTTATTCCCTTGCAAAGATGAAATATTAAATAAACCATCTTAAAATATGCTATATGGCCCAAAGTATGTGGACACATGATCATCAAACCTATAGGAGTTTACTGAACATCCCAGTCCAAAATCATGGCCATAATTATAGTGTTAGCCCCACTTTGCAGATGTAACAGCCTCCACTCTTCTGGGAAGGCTTTCCAAAAGATTTATGTCAGTGGGAATGTGTATCCATTCAGTAAAAAGAACATTTGTGAGGTCAGACACAGACAGATAAAAAGTATGTTTCCACTGCTCCAGAGTCTACTGGCGGCGTGCTTGACAGCGGTTCAGCTATAGAAACCAGTTCATGAAGCTCCTGACACACAGTTCTTTTGATGATGTTGCTTCCAGTGACAGTTTGGAACTCTATAGAGCGATGCAACAGAGGACAGACAATATTTACGCGGCCTGCACTCTGTGGCTCCGCTCTGTGAGTTTTGAGTGCTCTACTGCTTCGTGGCTGAGCTTTTGTTGCTCCTAGATGGTCCCATTTCACAATAATAGCACTTACGGCTGACTGGGACAGATCTAGTAAGACAGAAATTTCACAAACTGACTTGTGGCAGTGGTGGCTTCCTATGACAGAGCTGCTGTTAAAGTCACTGAGTTCTTCAGTGCAACCCACTCTACTGCCACTATCTATGGAGACTGCATAGCTATGTGCTTAATTTTATCCACCTGTTACCAATAAATGTGGCTGAAACACTTGAACTCAATAATTAAGAGGGGTGTCCACATACCTCTGGCCATTTGGTGTACCGTGTGATGGTGGGGAAAACACCTTGTATCAGAAGTCTAGCACACAGTATTTTAATCTACATTGTAGAAGTTAAATACAATAATCATAACAATATTAATATCACCAGTGATTCCAAAGTGTTAATCAGCAGCATGACAGCAGGTCATTGTGTGATTGAGGTTTTAAATAGACTAGTAGAGTTCAACTGCATTCCTGGAAGTTTCAGTGTCGTCCCTGAGAATGATCATTAATAAAATGTAAAATGTACATTGTTGAGGTCCTGGATGCGAGTCCTTAGACTGTCCATTACATCTGCTCGCTCTTCATCAGTCTCTGGGTGAGGGTACAGATGACAGTGGTAACTAAACACATTCAAAGAAAAAGAAGAAACCAAAACAATTACCAATGGCATGTTGTACAGTGAAAAAGAACAACATAGGAACATCAGCTGAATATTCACTAGGTCAAAGAATGCAAAAGTGCATCAATGCATCACAATGGTCAGTCTTGCCTGATCAGATGAGATTTCATAAGAACGTCTGGGGAAAACCATGAAACATTTTGGGCTAAGTGTGGGGGTTAATGTGAACTTTTAAGGTTGGGAACAAATTGAGTGTGAGATTTCTAAACCACTCCAACATTCCATGAAGGCAGAGCTCAAAGCAGAATTTCAGAAGATGCGTGATAAGGAGAACTGACAGTCAATAATGTCTTCAGGCTTGGTCAGATGCTAGAGGGCACTCTCAAGTGAGTCCAAAATCAATGAACTTTCGCAGAAAATCATAAATTGTAAATGTTTAATCATTGTCAACAGTAAGCGCACACCACAAATGAGTTTATCAGCTTGCCAAACCATCAGCACTCAGAAGCAGTAATACCAACGAATCAGAAATCAGCAGCAATAGTGCCAACCACTCAGAACTCTGGCAGTAATGTTAGAGTCCTACTGGCCAAACCTTGTTTGCTGTAGAAAAAAAGTTTCTTTGACTTTTTAATGAAATACATCCTTTTTCTTTTTTAGAATTAAAGGAGATTTCCAGATAAATGGCTGAAAGCATGTTTAATTATTTCATTTTTAGCCATTTGGCCCTATACACCCCCATTCCTTAAAGATGCGCTCATGAGTGCCCTCTAGTGTTTTGTAGTCATGTTTTTGATAGAATAGGAGAAATTGGGAAAAATGCTCTAAACAGTGAAATAGTCAGCTAAAAATATAATAAAAGTAGGAACATACATGACAAAAATAGTAATAAAAAATATAAGAAAATTAATTAAATAAAATAGAAAATTTAATGAAAAGATACATAAAATTAGTTCGAGCGTGCATTCATTTTTTTCACAAAATTTTAGACAATTTTCATATGTAAAATAAAAAAAAAGGCTTTGTGTCTTACCATCTATATTCTTCTACTGTGTAAATAGTTTCTCCAGACACACTAAGTTTTCAGTGTATTTCTAAAAATAATTCCAAATTGTGCCAAAACAGTCTAATCAATTTGAGGTGTAAAATGATGCACTGAGGCACTTCATAAAGAATCATAAAGAAATTGTATCATTACGAGGTCTGAGCTCTGCTGTTATTTGGCTGCTCACCAGTCACAAATTTTTTGGACCTTCTGGCCGATCTGGTCGCCCCAGAAAGAGATGAGAAAAACTACATTCTTACTGATTTCACCCTGCAGGAAAAACACGAGAACAGCATTCACACAAACGAATTATAACATCACACTGCCTATATTAACACTACTGCATCCTAACAGCATTAAAGCGTTAACTTCAACTGAGACACAAACTGCAAAGATTTCTGATAATGAATTATAACAACTGTGACAGCTACAGCAGAAACAATGGGCTATGTGCCATGAGATTTTATGCTTCATATACTATATTCTTTGAGGCAACAAAGCAACACATCATTTTGTAACGTGGGTTGTGCTTTGGCCCCCTTCCCTGAGTGGATGAATCTGATGGTTGCAAACGCGTTGAAAGAGAATTCAAAGAGAACTCAGTCAAAACTTGGTGAAGGACGCGTCTTCTGAGGATGTGAGTGAATTAAATACTTTTTTCATCATGTCTTCATCAGTATAATGTTGATTTTGATCATTTGAGACCTAAACATCGAGCCGGACCTTTTTTTTTTTTTGAGTCTGTGCATGAGATGTTGATATGTAAAGATGTTCGACATGGTCTGAGAAACTCCTGCGAAATCTGACCCCACATCTCTGACCTTACTACAATCCCATTTCTAAAAAAAAGTTGGGATGCTGTGCAAAATGTAAATGAAAACAAAATGCACTGTTATGGAAATCATTTAACCCTATATTTCATGGAAAATAGTACAAAGACAACATGTCAAATGTTGAAACTGAGAAATTTTTATTGTTTTTTGAAAAATATATACCCATTTTGAATTTGCTGGGGGGATGTTTACCACTGCGTTTCATTACCTCTTCTTTTATCAACACTCTGTAAGCGTTTGGGAACTGAGGAGATGAACTGCTGTAGTTTTGACAGTGAAATGTTTCCCATTCTTGGTTAACATAGGATTTCAGCTGCTCGACAGTTCGGGGTCTTTTTTGTTGTATTTTTCATTTCATAATGTGCCCAATGTTTTCAGTGGTGACAGTTCTGGACTGCAAGCAGGCCAGTTTAGGACCTGGACTCTTTTAATACAGAGGAATGCTGTTGTAATCCATGAAGAATGTAGTTTTACATTGTCCTGCTGAAGTAAGCAAGGCCTTTTCCGGAAAACAAAAACAAACAAACAAACAAAAAAAAAAAAACGTCGTCTGGATGGCTGATGAACCGTTTTCACAGACAGTGGTTTTCAGAAGTGTTTCTGAGCCCATGCAGTGATTTCCACTACAGAATCATGTCTGTTTTTAATGCTGCGCCACCTGAGGGCCCAAACGTCATGGCCATCAAATATTGTTTTTTGGCCTTGTCGCTTACATAGAGATTTCTCCAGATTCTCTGAATGTTTTAATGTTATTATGTACTGTATTTGACAAAAAGCAAAAGTTCTTTGCTATTTTACGTTGAGAAACGTTACTCTTGAATTGTTGCATTATTTGCTCACACAGTCTTTCACAGAGTGGTGAAAAACTCAAAAGCTTTTTTATACCCAATCATGTTACTGACCTGTTGCCAATCAACCACCAGGTGTTTTTTTTTTACACTTTACCAGCCTTTTGTTGCCCCCGTCCCAACTTTTTTTTGGAACGTGTTGTTGGCATCAAATTCAAAATATATATATTTTGGGCATATATTTTTCAAAAAACAATAAAATTTCTCAATTTCAACATTGATATGTTGTCTTTGTACTATTTAATGAAATATAGGGTTAAAATGATTTGCACATCTTTGCATTTTGTTTTTATTTACATTGTATACAGTGTCCCAACTTTTTTGGAAATGGGGTTGTATTACTTTAGTATGAACTACTATTTTAGGCCAGATAGGGTAGTACACACACACCATATTTTATCTTTTTCATTCTCATAACTCTGAAATGCGACTTATTTCAAATTCAACAAAAAGTCTTACACAGTGCTGATTTATGAAGTAAAAGTTTTTCATTTTTCTGTATAAGAAATAAACTCAGAAATCATATATTTAACAGAAAATTACCCTAACGCCTCCTACATAAATCAAATCTATCAGTGTTTAATTTGTCCACTCTTTACTTTTGTGCACTCTACTGCCATTTTAACTCTACCATCCCTCCAATCTTAAAGCCAACCAGTTCCAGCTGAGTCCTCCAAACAAAAGCTGCTCTTACACTCACCTCAAATTCACCTCAGCTGCCTCACATTTCTCTCTCATGAGCAACTAAAATGACTAAATGAGAGATTTCTGAGAAGATTAGACATAAGAAAATTCACTTGCATAAAGTCAAAGAAAAATAAGTGACAATAAGTTTCCAAAACGTCAGTTAAAAAATGATTCAAATCTACAGAGAAAATGGGACTTCTAATAACCACCTGCAAAGCACAAAACCAACTGAACTTTTGAGGTGTGGCTGCAGATTTCTTTGAAAAACTGAAAGTACTGAAAAAGGAATAACTTGTAACTAAAGAAAATTAAATAAATGAAATGAGGTCTCCACCTTTAGTAAATTGGGGTAAGAGAGGAACTGCATCATTTAATAAAGTTCCATCAGAACTACCACTTTGAAAGTGATCTTCAGGTCTGACTCAGATATTCAGTCCACTGCTGGAGTCTATTTCTGTATCTGTGTTTGCTCCTTAGAGAGCTGTGTGTGTGTGTGTGCAGGGAGTGAAGGCGGTCACTCACAGTGTCCAGGTCAGCCAGATTCTCGTCCACCTCAGCGTAGCTCAGGATAGTGTATCCTTTACACACTCTCCACAGCATGCGCTCAAATGCCTCCATCTTCACCCGCTGGATCAGCCCCGAAATAAACCTGCACACATACACAAACACTTACATACTCAAAACACACACGGACAGACACCGCACCTGAACGCTGCAGCTTTCACTTAAAGATCATCTAATTAACTACTTAATTAATAAACAAATACCGCCTATTTGCTTTTGATTTGCTATTAGTTATGACTGTTTCAGAAAAATCACATGCAATGTTTGGAATCACTGTTTTAAATATTATAAAACAAATTTTGTTCCAGATAAATGTATAAAAATTTCATCATGCTCGCCAAGAGCAACTAAGTACTCTGAAATGCTAGATTAATGTTTAAGAGCGCTGTAGATGAAATCTGTGGAACAAGCAGAATTATATTCTAATAAAATTCACATCCAAATGAAGTTCTAATAAAATTAACATCCAGAATTAAATTCTAATAAAATTAACATCCAAATGAAGTTCTAATAAAATTAACATCCAAATGAAGTTCTAATAAAATTAACATCCAGAATTATATTCTAAAAAAAAATTCACATCCAGAACGAAGCTCTAATAAAATTAACATCCAGAATTACATTCTAATAAAATTAACATCCAAATAAAGTTCTAATAAAATTAATATCCAGAATGAAGTTCTAATAAAAGTAACATCCAGAACGAAGCTCTAATATAATTAACATCCAGAATGAAATTAAAATAAAATTAACATCAAAAAGAAGTTCTAATAAAATTAATATTCAGAATGAAGTTCTAATAAAATTAACATCCAGAATGAAGTTCTAATAAAATTAATGTCCAGGATAAAGTTCTAGTAAAATTACTATCCAGTATAAAGTTCTAGTAAAATTAATACTCAGAAAGAAATTCTAATAAAATTAACATCCAAATGAAATTCTAATAAAACTAATATCCAGAATGAAGTTCTAATAAAATTAACATCCAAACGAAGTTCTAGAAAAATTTATATCCAGAATGATGTTCTAGTAAAATTACATTCCAGAATGAAGTTCTAATAAAATTAACATGTAGAATCAAGTTCTAATAAAATGAACATCCAGAATGATGTTCTAGTAAAATTAACATCCAGAATGAAGTTCTAATAAAATTAACATGCAGAATCAGGTTTTAATAAAATGAACATCCAGAATGATGTTCTAGTAAAATTAACATTCAGAATGATGTTCTAGTAAAATTAACATCCAGAATGAAGATCTAATTCCCATTTCCCCAATTTCCCATTATCTAATTATCCAAGTGCATGGAAACTAGGGGTGCGGGAAAAAATCGATTCTTAGATGCATCGCGATGCGGACGTGAACGATTCTGAATGGAAGTGGGTAAGTGCGTCGCCCGGACACTCTGTGGCGGCACACAACAAAAACACTACTGGATGAGCGAGAAATGCGACTGGCTCCCTCTGCATTAAAAGCCAGGCAAGATCAGGAGTCACAACCTAAATGTAATAAGAAGCATTTTGTCCTTTCAACAAAAATCAAACCACCTTGGGAGCCACAACATTTAATGTCCAGTATGTCTCAGTATGTGACGATGTCCTAGTATAGGCTAAACAATATAAATGAGAGCGCAGATTTACTTTGCTCTGCTCTGCTTTAGCTTTAGCCGCTTTCCTCCCATTTCCGCCAGAAAACTTTTCCTCAAAACTAGAGCAGTTTCTTGTAAAATGTCTCTAAACATTTAACTGTCTTAAGAGGCTGAAGTCGCTTCTCATTCTCCAGCTTCTTGTTCGAATTTTCCCGTTCCACAATTCTGACTGAGGCGGCGTATGTAAATGCGGCACCATTTAAGGTGAAACGAGAACATTCGGAAGAGAAGCGACTTCATCTTTGCAACTTTTTACTGTTTGACAGTCTCTCGCTGCAAATATAACTTGCCAGGAAACCAACTGCGCTGCTTATAAACGCGAATAACGCATCGTTGCTAGGTGACCTGCAGTCTGCACGCCAATTCTCAGTCGTTGCGAAACAGGGCTTTCGCGCAATGTTGCACACGTCCCATCTCGAAGATATTTTACTGACACATCGATCCCCCAACTCTCTACAACGAGACCAAAACCAAAGTTATAAAGTAACTAAAAGCAGGTAGGACGGCTGTAACGCGCTGTGTGGACATCCATTACCACTGGATCTTATTTCACCGTAACTGCGTATTTTATCACAGATGAGTGGCAGCAGCGTCTCGTGCTCCAAAGGCAGTGAATGAGAGCCTTCTACTTCACTTACCACATCACTTCCATTTTATTTATTAATAAAAGATATTGAAAGTAAATTCATTATAGATCATTACAAATACTTTGCTTTAAACCTACCAATTCCTCACACAGTGAGAAAATAAAAATGATGTATAAAAAAAAAAAAGCATTGAGATGCATCGATAATTGTTTTATAATCGCATCGTAGCCCTCTGAATCATAATCGAATTGAATCGTGAGGTGCCTTGAGATTCCCTCCCCTAATGGAAACAGTGAAAAAATTACTGACAAAATCGGATTTTCTGCAGTTATCAGACATAAATATCTGCATTTATATGCATATAAATGTGCATATAAACACACTCAATGACAGTATATTATTTAACATGAACAACTTGTAGTTCTTCCTAACATACTTGAAACCGAATAAAACATCTACAAATACTTTTAATATTTGAATCTATATTTTATAAATTATTATTGTATATAAAATAAGTTATAAGAAATCGTTGCAAACATTTAAAAAATATGCAAATACATAACATAAAATTTCTTATGATAAAACATTTGAATTATTAAAAAACACTGCTAAAGCATAGAACCACCTTCTAACCATAATCTTATTTGTTATGTGTATGAGTGTGAGACTCACCCCAGTTTGGCTCCGAGTCTCTGCATGCCAGTGCAGCCTGCCACAGACTCCGCCTCCAGAGAGGGAAACTCCTCATACTGCGGCCCCAAAGCCTCGTGCTACATGTATACACACATACTCAGAATCAATATTAGCGCTGTCACAATCATCAATAAAAACAAGTCAGTCATGTTTTCATTTATTTGTTCAATATGGTAGGGGAGAGCGGGGCACAGCCTGACCTAAACCTGACCTAAATGGTCTGGCTGCAGACATGCACTCTCAGCCTGACATGTACCGCCAGCCTATTTATGACGTCAGTGCACGCTCTGCCACGACAGTGTTTTTGACGGTTTTATGAGGAAAAACAGCGAACCATGTACTGTTGGGCAACAACAGTTACACTGAATGTATATTAACGTTGCCATACTGATAATAACGTAATTAAATATGGAAACTTTCAAAATAAAACCTACCAGGACGATAAGACATGAATGTCAGGTTTATTCGCAGAAAAAACAAAAAGTCTAGTGCTGAACTCATGAAGCCGAACTTATTAAGGATTCTACAAGGTTGTGACAACGTACAGTCAACGTAGTACTGATTACTTTTGCTGTCTCGACAACAGCACAACCTCCTAGAAAGTTGTCAGACAGCGTTGTCATAACTTTCTGATGAATTACATTTCAACGATGTGACAATGTAGAGGACACCAAGCAGACAACATTGTGGGCACGTAACTGGCCGTTAGGAATAAAACCTGATGGTTCTGGTTTGCCGTTGGAGGCCATTAGGAAACAATCAAATGTATGTGGAATCAGTCCCAAAACACCCGATTAAACGATCAGAATCCTTTACACTGTGATATCAACCCATCAGCAAACACTGAAAACCACTAGGAACCAACAGACACTTAACGGGTTCCATGATTTTCTTCAACAGGGAGGCACATTAAATGTAATTCTCTCACCGTGCTATGGACAAAAAATGGATTACGAGATGATATCACTAAGCAGAAGCAGCCAAAAGTTAACGTGCTGTTGGGCTGCTTCTGCCAGTGTGGCAGGAGAGTGCATTTGCACGTGATGTCACTGGGGCTGAGAGTGCATGTCTGCAACCAGACTCTATTGCCTAAACCTGACCTAACCCAGAATTAATCATCATTTGCAGTCAATTTTGCAGGTAGTAATACTGTCTGAATAGCAGTGAACATGTGCAACTGCTTTACGAGAAAAATACTAAGTCTGATGTGTAGCAGTATTATGCATTTGAGAGAGCAGATGCTACACATCTGTACTACACATCTTAGCAAGGAAAAACAAATATAATCTACATATCTAACGTCTATCCTCTCATTCTGAGATTGTTGCAAACTTATTATAAGATTATTCAACCTATTTCTATACATTTTTAATTTTTAAAATAATTTTATCCAGTGGAAGCGTCTTATTCCATTGGCATATCATTTTATTTGTTTAGAGAAATAATTGTACTTGTTTTAAGTATTATCTTCCAAAGGAAAAAGACCTTTTCTAAAAAATTAAATTTAAGTTAAAAGCTACAGAAATATGTTAAATAATCGTATATTATTCTTACAACAGTCATAATGACAAATATTGGATATACTGACTATATTTAAGGTGTTTTAACTTGCTAACTTTTTTTGCAGATTTTATCTTTTTTTTTTATCACTATTATTGGTGGCTTTATTATTAGAAAAGTTTGGAACTACTGTTTTAAGTAGCATAAATGTATTGTTTAACTATTTGGGTTGTCTTATATTAAATGCAATTATCATTAAGAAGTATTTATGATTTTTGTTTAATTACTGTGGTACTAAAAATCTATTATTGCCTCCCACTAACCGAAATAGAGGAAAACACCTTAGCTTCCTTTTGCTGAACATCAGTTATTCACTAATGATTTTAATACACCAAACGCCCACATAGCAGTCATCAGAAGTCAAAAACTAGAATGTGGTTCTCTAAATTACCCTATTATTAATGAATTCTTAAGTGATTTTCATCACTCTTAGTTAGCTTAGGGTGTCTGTATGAGTGATAGTCTGCTCTGGATGGGAGTTAGTGCTGGATAAACACTGAAGGCTGCAGAATGACAACCCGCCTTTGTAGAAACTCAATAAATCGATATGGATGTGGTGGGTGGAGCAGCAGGCGGAGGACCCACCCTGGAGCGGCTGTGCATAAAGGTATGTGTGATCCTCAGCATGTGTGTGTACTCGGTGAGCTCTAGAAGGTTCCGCTGGAGTTTCTCTTTGTTCTTCGCCACCTCGCTGAGCTCCACCTCCAGTCGCTGTAGCTGCTCCTGAAAGCAGAACAACAAAGAGACGTTCATCCACACAAATGCACAAATGCAACAACAGTTCAGCAAAAAAACAAATGTTCACTGTTCCCCCGCCTTTTCACAAATGCTGCCAATCAACCAAGACACGTTTGGTGTCTGAAGTTTGCTTCTTTAGTTTTGCTACCGGTGCTACAAGCTAACTGTAACTAACAAACTGCATGCCTAAATCATCACACGCTTTTTTTTTAAAGGGCAATTTCACCGATTTAAACAAATTTAAACATAGTAATTCAGAGTGGTTTGGCGTGAAATACTCTGTTCTGGAGAAACGAGTCAGAACTGTTCACAGTGGTGGTGATAGGAACCACAAGTCCACCTCTAAAAGCTCCCTCACAGAAAGTTGTTACACAAAATGGTTATAAATATACTGTGTGATGTCTGAGACACTGGGCCTCATTTACCAGTGTCTTCCTAAGTTTTTTCTTAAATTAGTTCTTGAGAAGAAAATGTCTGCCAGACTAAGAACATGTCAGATTCATGACATGTTCTTAAACATGTTCATACCTTTATGCTCCTAAGTATGTGTAGATTCTGTTCTTATCTAACAAATCCCAAATTGGCTTCTTTTTATCTATAAAGTGCTTACTGGCCATCTGCCATCACACATCACAGAAACGCTCAGTGTAAATATTGCAGTTTTTCAGACTCGTCCCAGTGACTGGATCAGTCTTCAGGTGCCGAGAGCTTTTGTTGAACTAGTAAAATCTGCTTGGAACTGTAGAGCAGCAGTGAGCTGGACTTCACTACAGGAAACTCTAAAGTTTCACTTGCTGGTGTCACATAAATATTTCAAATCTTTAGTCTCTTACCACCTCCACTCAGCCTGACACTGTTTTACTTGATTTTAGTTCAATTTCAACTTGATTTTGGTATGTTTTAGGGTTTTTTCCACTTTTATTACTTATGTTTTAACTACTGTTTCACTTTTATTATTTTTTTTATTTATTCTGTTATTGCCACGTTATTGTTTTACGTCTTCAATTATTTTATTTATTTTAATATGTTTTATTTATTATATCTTTATTTGATCTTTTATTTATTAAGTCATTATATTGTTGCAATGTTTAATGGTTTATTAATGGTTTATTGATTTTTTTACTTTTTTACTATTACATTTACTATTATGATTATTGTCACTTTTTTAGCATTTGATTGGTTTTTGCTATCCAATTTTTCAAACCCTGGTTTCTGTGTTGGCTTGGCTACATTGTATATGAGTTTAAGTAAAGGTTGACTGACTGAAATAAGAAAACATTGGTGAATGTAAGTGGGTTTTAATGACTGGTGAATCAGGCCCAATGTTTTATGATAGTTCGGAAAAGATTTTGGCCTAAAACGTATAGCTATATTTTTAAAATCCATTCATGGTGGAGGGGTGCATGTAGGGTGTTGCGGGACAAAATAGTTCCCAAAAAAACCTTATTTGCTCAGATTTATCTCTATTTTACCATCATCAACATTCCATATAAAACTCAGAAAAAACACGTAGGTACACTGATGGTTTTGGATAGTAATTTGTGTCGTAGTCATGGTGACCCTTCCTATTACCACCACTGTAAAGGAATCTGAGTCTATACATTTCTCTACAATGAACCACAGCGCATCAAACCACACTGAATGACTCTATTTACATCCCAAGGCCTGAATTATTCAGAAATTTGGAAAATCTGTGAAATTTTCCTTCAATATTTTGAATCATTTGTGAATAATATTTTGGCCCTCAGGTATTTTGATGATCTGGCCCTCTTTGGAAATGTGTTGTTGGCATCAAATTCAACATGGGCACATATTTTTCTAAAAACAATAAAATTTCTCAGTTTCAACATTTGATATGTTGTCTTTGTACTATATTCAATTAAATATAGGGTTTAAATGATTTGCACATCATTGCATTCTGTTTTTTTTTTGTTTTGTTTTTTTTCGTTTACATTTTCCAACTCCTTTGGAAATGGGATTGTATATACAGAAGCTTTGGGGCCTAACAGTCCACATTCCGCATGGTGGTTTGGGTTTCATGGGTAAGACGTACGTCAATACATTCCACCTATTGCCTTATAAGGTTATGAAATGTATGTCTAAATGAGGTGCATGTGGCATGTGCATTTGTGACCAACAGAGAGGCTTCAGGAG
>JAILXH010279980.1:19312-31933 GCA_023558415.1 Piaractus mesopotamicus | reverse complement strand
ATAGGGTTTAAATGATTTGCACATCATTGCATTTTGTTTTTATTTACATTTTGCACAGCATCCCAACTTTTTTGGAGCTCCAGCACTAAAACTACAGATGCAAACCTCTGACTAAAAATGTCTTGGGTGATCGACTGCATCTGAGGTAAGTACACAGGTGTGCAATCCAGGTACAGAAAGTAAAAGCTTTTTACTTTTTGGACCTGGCTTACTCACCTCTAGGTAAGGAGAACTTAACACATAAATTAGTTTTCTTGCCAAACCATCACTTTAATTGTGCAGTGGTCAGTATTTACTGACCTACTACGAATAACATAAACATAATTAAATTCTTAAATAAAATTAAATTCTTGTTATATTAAAGACTGTCAGTCCATAAGAATTACGAGGTATGGCAAACACAGCTACACATATTTTACCTACCACACACAATCAGTTTTGTGACTGAGCCCAGTCCATATGTGCTACGCTCCATTACCCAACACAGCCGAGCCCCTGGGTCTTTCTCTCCTACACACTCGATTACCCAAAACCACACAACATACGGCAAGCTCCATCAAACCAAAACATACACACATTTATCAGCCCTAACAGCATGGAGGAGCATCTCCCTGCAGCTGCCATGGCTTTAAACACCTCTATGATCTCCAAACTCGATTAATTATGGTAACTAGAGAAATGTTCATGCGTTTACATGGGAACTGTCAATACTGCTCTTACATCTACGATCATTATAAGGCTTCTTTGCCAAACACAGCAACAAACCCCACAATAGGGTTGCAATTACCAATTATTTCTATAATTGATTAATCTATCAACTATTATTCGATCGAGTAATCAAACTTTGTTTCCTCTCCTATAGATTATAGGATCTCCTATAGTCATAGCATTACCAACATTCAAAGATCCTTCAGTACAATTCCTTTCATCAACATCAACTTTTTTCTATAATCACTGTTATTAATGACTAGTGAACTTTGTTGAACAATACCCCTCACACTCCACATGACTGCGCAACAGAGAATCTATTCAAACTTTCTTCCAGTCCAGGTTAAATTAGGCTTGGTAACCCTCAGTGCTTTCTGGGCCTTCAGACCAAGCCTAACAATATCTGTGAAATAAAAATAGACATTATAAATTTTATGTCCTTTTTATTTAATAGAATAACCATGCTTGTTGTATTTAAGCCTAAAAACAAAAAGTTACATTTTTTGATGCACCCAATGGAAAACTATCCAATCATTATAAATTTTATCCTCTGTGGTATCTGGGTAGATAAGAGCTAACTGAGCTCTCCCATTGGTTAGGAATTCAGGAGCTGTTCTGAAGGCCTAAAGTGTCTGATTAACCACTAACATAATTAAAGATTGAAAGCGTGATCAACCAAACACATTTTGCTTTACGATAGGTTGTAAGATCATTGTGAGGAAAAAATGTTGCTCTAGTCCTTCTGGACATTCTAAGTACATCACTGACTGTAATAGCAATAGCCTGAGCAACATGGTTCAGTCAGAAGCTGGAAATACATGCTAATGTCTGTTACAAGCTTTAACTAAAACAAAGAATGTCATTTACAAGCTTCAAATATTTTTGTTTAATCTAGAACGGCCAAAAAATGTTTGTGAATTGCCGTTAGCTTAGCACTAACATACTACAAAAATCCCATAGAGGCGCTAGCAAAAATTAGCATGATCATAGCGTTTTTTTTCCCCTTATTTTTTACCAAGTTTTTACCATTTATGGCCCGAACTGAAGGCCTAGCATTAGCAATCGGCATTTGCCAATGAGTAAAGTAGCAGTTTACCATGATCTCCAGGACATGTTTGGGTGCAGGAGCCACAGGGCTGACTTCAGGCTCTGGAACAGCAATGTTCGCCTTCCGGATTTCTCTCAGCAGGTAACCTGGACACACACACACAGATAAACTCTCTTTCTCACACACATATATACAAATAAAGGTGCCAAGAGTGTTCTTCAGAACAAAGACGTAGGACAACTGTGTTTGGTTCCCTAAATAACCTTTCAGTGGATAGACATTTGCAGGAATGCTCTATTGGTTTTCAACTCCAGCTGCAGCATCTCTAATGTAAGGTGAATTACCATGGACAATAATATCAGTAATTTCCCCTGTACTATGTAAAAGAACACAATACCTAATGACTCATAACACACTCATAATAGCTCTTTTACTAAATACAGCATAAAGCGTGTTTAGTCAAATTATTGTCTGTGGGTTTCCGACAGTCACAACCATGTAACCATGCATTCACATTAGTAAGCGACTAGTCATTTTCCATGAGGCTCAGCGTTTTGTAGCTGAAATGTAGCAACAAGCAACACGGCGACAGGGTTACGAGATAAATTGAGTCTCTCGAACCAGCAAACCCAGCCTCTACTCTCTGGACTATTTGTTCCGGCATTTCATTCCTCTCTTCCCAAAGTATCACGCAAAAAGAGGCAAGGAGAAACGTAGACATTTGTAAACTTGTAAAGTGAGTAAAAAATAACAATAATAATACTTGTCCTTAGTAACTCCATACAATGTCTTGGGTGGGGATTAAACTGAAAACCACTGGAACAATCCTTTAAGGACTCACCCACTAAAATATTCTGTAGTTTGCCTTTTCTACAAAATGTGCTTATGCAAGCAGCGCAGTTAAATATATCCACAGATCATTTCAGGACTCATTTACATATTCATCTTCAAACGAGCTAAATCCAGATGCCCACTTACAAAAATAACAGTTACTCTCAGATCTAAAATAAGCAGCAGAAGAAACTTGTCAGCCTTTTTGTTTCAGAAGACCTGCCTTAGACTTTTTTCTTTTCTAAAGGGGTAATAAGGTTCTAAGAGCAAAAAGCAACGCTTACACTTCTTCAAACATCAGCATCTAACAGCACGAAAGGTATCTGTGCATTCCTGTGATGCATCATTTTGAAGGTTTTGTAATGTTAGTATTGATTATAATAACAGTAAATAAAGTATGTGCTTGTTTTCCCGGGGTAAAGACTGTGTTCATGCTCAGCTAATTTGGTTCAATTAAACCGAACCTTGGTGAACAACTGAAAATGCTGCCATTTAAACACTGTCGCACCAAGTAAACAGACCAAGACTCCCTGAGGAGATCAGTCGCAGTTCTCGTCTAAGCAAACTCTGGTGCGGTTCGTTTGAAATATGAATGCAAAAAATGTCTAAATGGACCAAACACAGAATAAACCATTGTCTCTACTCTGCAGACCTGCTTTGGTACCTGCAACAGATGAATTTCTGATGTTTGGACACATGCATGTGTTTTATCCTCTCTTCATGAGCTCTAATTTGGTAATTATAGAACAGCTCTTGGCCAAGGCAAGGTCAAAGCATAATGAAATATTGTCTATGAATGTTTTCAAGTGTTTTCACAGTGACTTCACCCTGGGTTATATAAAAACCACAGTAACGTACAGATGGCTGAACAGGGGTCAGCAACGTGCAGCTCCGGAGCCACATGTGGATTTTCACTGTCCTGTTGTGGCTCCACAGCAGATTTAGATTTTTAGGTAAAGATAAAACAATCTTCCTTTGCAATAAAATAAAGCTCTGCTACTTGTTCTAACACAGTTTTAACAATAAATGGTCCTAAACGCTGGAGTTCATGTAGAATTGCTAATTCACCGACCTTAACTCTGAAGGCTGGCATGCAGACTGCTGGTCACATATCAACAGACAACGATCTTGTTTAGCTAGTAGCTAACAAAAAGGCAAAGAGAAAGATTTAAGATGAACATGGATAATTTGGAGACAAACAGACTTATTTGCATTTATAATCACTCCAGCTGGTTTCCTGATACGTTTAATCTGCAGCAGTTACATTCTGGCGCCTTAGGCACCATTTAAGGTGCAACGGGAGAATTCGAAAAAGAAGCCGTAGAATGAGAAGCTGACTTCAGCCTCGTAAAAAAAATCAAACGTTGAGGAAAAGTGGCTATAGCTGAGCTAAAGTTTAAACCAGAGCAAAGTAAGTCTGCGTTTGTGTTTATGTTATATTTTTTAGCCTATACTAGTACATTAGCATATTCTGAGACATATTTACAGCCAACATGGTAAAATGCACATAAAATGTTAATCGTGTTCATGTTAATGATATGTAAATGAGGTGCTGATAGGGTGGTGCTTGATTTCACGCACTGATGCTGATCAAATCCCAACAAAGACAAAAGTTTCATGAAACAAACACAGAGCAGTTCGTAAATCATTAACGGCCCTCAAATCATCACTCTTCTTTTACGCAACTTCGATGAATGAGGGCCACTTCAAGTTTACATCCCTAAAAGGCATGTAGGAATTATTTATGTAATTAGACTTAAGACTTAAACATATTAAATAAGCAATTAGCAAATTAGCAATTAGAGACAAATGTGTGTAAAAGTTGGAGTAATCAATGTACTAAGCAGCAGAAGGAGTATAGTGGAGATTGTGTAAGGTCTGGCCTGCTTCGGAGGTACTTACCCAGAATTCTCTCCATCTCTTCACACCTCTTGATCTCGCTGACGAAGCGACGCTGGAAGGGGCTGACACTGGGGTTGAGCTGAAACGACAACATCAGCCGTCACCTCACGTCTCCAGTCTGAAGCTTTTACACTTTAATCAATAACTTGCAGACACAGACGTCAAAGTCTACAGCACAGGAGCTTCACTCTGTATCGTATCCCTGCTCAAAACACACGAGTACGCTAAATTAGAGCTTAATCATTAAAGAAAAAGCTTGGTGGAAAAACAAATGTACAACGTCATCCCCCTTTTCCCCAAACATAGGGGGACATCATGTTTATCAGACTGTTATCTATAATAATGAACAACTGTATGGACTAAACTGGGGTTTCAGGCTGGCCACTGCTGTTTTAACTATGCTACGGTACTTTTCCCCATGTTTACAGACAACAGTGTGTCATACAATGTTGGAAACCACATTATAAAGTCTATTAGAGACTCCACATGGTTTGAGGGAAGTCTGCAATAATTCAGGTATGCAGTTAGCACCATGCTAATTGGTAGTCATAATCTTCCATTACTTGTTAGCTACATCAGCCTCATATCACCAGTGTAAAACTAAAGAAGCACCTTCAGACATCGAATATGTCTTGGCTGATTCACTGCATTTCAGTTAAGGGGTTAAGGTGCACAAGTAAAATTTTCAACTGTTCCTTTAACACGTGAGCTGAAACAGGTGTGTTACAGCAGTGAAGACAATTTCGCACTGTCATGGCCAGAAAGAGTGGTAGAGCGGAACACTGGTCTAGTGGGGAATTACACATTTTCAAAAAATTTGCATATGTAAACGGTTAAGAACTAGAGTCATTCAGAGTGGTTTGGTGTGAAATACTCTGTTCTAGAGAAACTTACTGAGTTAGAACTGTTCACAGTGGTGGTGATAGGAACCAGACGTCCACCTCTAAAAGCTCCCTCACATAAGGTTACACACTAAATGTTTCTGTATACGTTGCCTGATGCCTGACTCTCTACAATGCACCATTTCAAATCCAGCAACTCTGAATGAGTTTATTTACATCTTATCGGTTTTTCAAAATTATGCAGTAATTTTGAAAAAATTGGTGTAATTCCCCTTAAAGTTGTGAATGTTGTAAAGACTGCACTGTCAGCCCAGTATTTAAGGGTTTCTCTTAAATGCTCACTATCTGCCATGATTGGTTTCATCAAACATACACACACACACTGACCTACACGAAAGCTACAAACGGGGGATAAATGTGGCCAAAGTGCTGCAGGCAGGCAAGAAAAAAGTGGGCTTTCAAACAGATTTGTGCCACTTTAGTGACCAATCGATCCAATTAAATGAGTTCTCAATGGCACATTAACCCTCCTGATGCAAAAAGGTCACTGTCCATCAGCCCTGGACAGACAACACATAGTGTAGCCCACAAACGCAAAACAGTTAATATTAATATTAATTCACAGTCACGTTAAAGATGATTTACATATCATTTGCATAGCATAACAATAATAATAACAATAAACCAATAAAATACTACTACTAAACTACTAAAAAGGAAAAAGAATTAAAGAAAGGTAAACATAAATACATTTTGAGTTTAAAATATAAACTTGTCAATGACAAATTTGAGCAGGTAAACATCACATCTTTGAAGCATAAAATCAGAAAGCAATAGAAGAACCCTTTTTGGTGCTATATAGAACAATTTTCATACACAACAACACATTCTCCATCAATCTGAAGAACCACTTCACCATGCAAAGAACCATTTATGCATGGAATGGTTCTATATATAACTCAGGTTTCTAAAAATAACTATCCCCTTTACTAAAGAACCCTTGAAGAACCATCCTTTTTAAGAGTGTACTTGAGGTGAAAAAGGGTCAGTAGAATAATATCCCTGATAAGCCCCTGCTTTCTTCTCAGTGTCTCTTATTCACTGTCTTTCATGAAAACCACTGTTAATTAGGGCCGCACAATAAATATTTTCATCATTATTACGATGCAAGTTTCCACAATAAACATCTCATTAAGAGCTGCGCTGGGCTTAAACCCTGCTGTCCCACGTGGGGGACAAGTAACCATTCGGCACACACGTGTACAGCTCAAACACTCCTCCATCCTGAACTACAACCCTGTAAGAACACACATCAAGATTGTTCTCACACCCAGTATTGTGTTTTTAGAGGCAGTAATGGCTAGTGTCACAACAAACATTTAATAACCAAACAAAAAAAATACATATACATTTATTCATTCTTGTGTGTCTTTACAAAAATACATATGTATTTATTTATTTTTTATTTTTTGGGGTGATTGTTTCAAACAAAATATGTGCTTGCAGTTCTAATGTTCTATAAGTTTTTTTTTTATTTTGCACGACAGTAAATGTTGTTTTGTAATTTTGCTTAAACGAGAGGTTAGTTAGATTTCAGAAACGAAAATACAGACAAAAAGCATGTCACAACCAGTGTCACAACCAGTCAGAGGTGCTCTTTTTTTAACAATAAATTATCGCTTCTCATACGGTCATTGTGATATCCAACAGCTTTATTGAACATCACATTTTATGTCAACATCAAATAGAACTATAGTCAATGATCAAAATGAAGGGGTGGGGCTTATGCTATGGACACACCCACTAGGCTTTCTTCCTAAAGAGCTTTTAAACTGGAGGGACTGTGATTTTTGACATATTTTTTGTTGAAAATGTTTTATAAGACCATTTGTACTTGAACCCAACCTATATGTGTAGTGTACACTCACTCACTGGTCACTTTATTAGGTACACCTGATGGTGGCAGCAGCACCATAAAATAACAGTGTAATGAGCCAAACTACGGTAGCGAAGTTCAAGAGCCTTTCTTCTTTGACTAGACCTGCATTTTCATTTACTGACATTTAGTGAAGACTACAGCCGTCAAGCACCAATTAACATTGAGAACAGCGATTTTGGCGAGAAGGAAATTTGAATACTTTTTTACAAAAAGCCCGAGCAGCCTGAGCCTCATATTTCAAAAGACTGTAATAAATGTAATATATCAACAGGCGTGAAACAAAGCATGAACATTACAGTAAATATTCAGGAGAGAAACTAAAGCAGCTGCAGCTCCCCGGGTCTCCCAGCACCAACTCCTTAACAGAGTAAATTCAGCAGTTCAATATATATTAACCCTTCAAGTTTGAACAAAAACTTGGCTATTTATGCTGTTTAATTTGCTCTTTACATTTAATAAAGTGAATTTTGAATGTGGTTGACACATTTATTTGATATGTAAAGAACATTATCAAACAAAACCAAAAAAATTAAAAATTGTATTTCTGAACGAGTAAACACTTGAATAGGAATATAATTAATACAATATCATATGTTTTATTGTTACTCTTATACAGTTTGATTATCTGTTGAAAGCACTTACTGATCCTGATATTTCTGAGCAAACCAACAATAAAAGAAGACTTGTGCATCTTTTATACAGCGATAAGAAACACGGTGGCTCACAGAAAGCTATCGTTCTATAATCTCAAATTTTTTGAAAACTTTGTGAATAATATTTCAGCCCTCAGGTATTTTGACACAGTACAATCTGGCCCTCTTTAAAAAAAGGTTTAGACACCCCTGCCCTAAGGATAAGTCAGAATGTTTGACCATTCGAATGCTCATGAAAGTTTTAAAAAAATGAATAGTAAATTAGTAAAAAGGTTGAAATGGGTGCAAAAGAGCAGATCAAACTGCAAAATGTGCAAGGGATTCACAATGGCAAGGACCAGGACAAGGACCATGACCAGGGATGAGTGAGAAGACAAAAGTATGAAGCAGCTTCTCAGTCCTGGGCAGCAAAGCAAAGGATGCAGTAGAGCCGTGCAATATGACAATATTTATCATTATTGTGAGAAATGTTATCACAATATGTCACAATGCCTTTCTGAGCATATTGTGGATATCGTTACTTCCCAAATGTTTGATTAAAAAAAGAGAGCATAATTAGTCCTGTTTAATTAGATTTAGTTCAGCACATGGTGTGAAATGTTGAACAGTAATTAGATTCATAGTTTTTAATGGTATTTTTTAATGTGGCTCTATTTTGTCTGTTCTAACTTATTAGATATCAGAAAAAATATATATCACAACAAATCGTGAATTAGGGCTTAACAATTTGATTTTTAGGAACACTACTGCAATTGCAATATTGCAATTTAAATTGTGATTGTTTCCTACGAATTGAGATCCAGTTTTTGTTTTTTTGGCCAAGATGTCCATCATATTTACTTTTTCTGGCTTGAGGCGTGAGGACTGAATGTAGCGCACTGGACTGTTAGTTGTAGTTGTGTTGTCAAAGCATATGGGTGTTTTATTGCTTCTGATTGATCTAACTCATCAACAGGCAGTTTACAAGCTCCATGTTATTAGGTAAAATTTCCCCATTTTAAAAACTGTTAAGAAGATATTGTTGGTAATATAGGCAATAAAACTGCAGCTCTTGCAGAGGCAGGCAATATAGCCAAAATACAATATTATAAGACTTTAGGAAATTTTCACAACACACGATATATCATGGTATTTATTTTTTCAGAAGTCTGATCAGTCGGGAAAAGACTGTGAACACAATTATTTTTATTCAATATTCGTTATACTGTGTTGCACTAAATCCAGTTAAACAGACTAACTTTAGTCTATTTATAACGGAACATGCAGTTGGTGAGTGCTCTGAGTAACAAGTACTGATGAGATCCACGTTATGTTCAGAAAAGCATACTGTATTGTGACATAATTAATCACAATGTTGATATACAGAGTAATACTGCCCAGCCCTAAGCTCTTGCAATTTGAAAATTGCAACCTTTCAAATTGCATTTTTGATATAAAAATGATTAATCTCTTAGCTCTATTGTGAATCGTTAGAAACATCCTGAAGTATTGTGATATTACATTTTTGCCATATCGCCCACCTTTAGGAAGCAACACCTATACCCAGGGTTGGGCAAAATACTTTAAAAATGCTGGATGACTGAATACTGAATAAACTGTCTGAAATGCATTCAGCAATGTATTCCATTACAATACACAAAAAGGTAATACATTCAGAATACATATTGACAAAATACATGCGAAAAACTCTTCTTTATTTCACACCGTTCCTCATAGTTGCTGGTTGGCAGTTTTGTTGTTGTAATACTTCTGTTAACATGTAAAAATTCAATTATTCAAATGTATACCAAACTGAACAACATTCACCTCATTATTTTGGCTCTCATCGCACGCTTCACTCCACTGCTTCTACTGCTGATCGGGTGCCCACTGCTTGCCCACCCTCTGGACCAGATAAATAAACTTTGACTTGACCTGGCTGCTCACATAATCCCACTGCCCTTTCATGACCTAAGCCAACAATTCACTAAATACCAATAACAAAATCTTGCAAATTCGACTATAAAGTGATTAGCGGTATGATTGTCAGTTAATGATATGTATCTTGCTACCGAACGCCTGGACAAGTCCAGTACAACACCAAAGCTGAGCTTATCACTCATGAACATGCCCACTACTCAGTTCAGTCATCCCTCAAAAGAGTTTACTAGCGCTCACATTAATAACTGATCATCATGTTGATTTATCAGTCTACTCAGGCTTTAGCAGAGCTCAGTAACACTGAGATTAATAACTGATCACATTGATTTATCAGTCTACTCAGGCTTTAGCAGAACTAACACTGAGATTAATAACTGATCATCACAGAGGTTTATCAGTCTACCCAGGCTTTAGGATCTTCTGTGTTTGTAAAGAGGCCATTTTGAGTTCTTTTTTACAGTAACACTTTACATGCTGTGTGCTTATTTTAAAATAGTTACTTAACATGCATTGATTGTGTTTATTTTAAAGATGGTATATATTTTTTTTTAATTATGGTTATATATTCTGAAAGTATTCTTCTAAAATGTAAAAGTAACTGTATTCTGAATGCCGCCTTTACAAAAGGCAGTAACTTGGACTGAATACAGATACTTAATTTCTGTATTATGAATATGCATTCCCAAAACTTGTATCCCGTTACATCCCAGCCCTGCATACAAAGCATCATCAACATCAACATCAGCATCAGCATCAACATCAGCAGGTTACTCACATCTCTGAACTCCACCAGCCCCATCTCGCCCAGCTCACTGATGCAGTCGTACGCAGAGCCGGACTGCAGGAACAGCTGGGCCAGGCACATCTCCTCACTCCTGAAACTGGCACACATCGCGGACAAAACGCAGAAAAACAATAACAAGAAGAAGTCGAACCTAGCAACACTAGCCTCTTAACGACAAATCCATGACATTTATTTTGGAGACGGCAGGTTAGAGAGCACCTAGAAATGACTCAAAACAGCATCCTAATTCATTATTCTCTGATAAAATGACTGATATGCTCTTTAACACGTATATATTCCTAAACTAGCATGTCGCCTGGATCGAAATCCACTAATAGCAGCGTTTATCAGCGGCTAGCAGCACTTAGCCGCCTGTACGGTTAATCAATAAGAGGCTGTAGCTCTAACGGCAGTCTCGCCATTGAAAACGACAAAAATAGAGCATAAGATGCGACCAACACGACTGAGGATAAAATGCCGGAAAGGAGAGACTGTCCCGCCCTCAGAAACAAAACGCAGAAGCTGGTAACGTTCAGTATTAAAACAGCGCAACGTAAAAAAAAAAAAAATACTCCCCAGCTGTAACGCTAGCACCGCCGCCGCCGTCCGTTGGTCCTCGGGTTGCCAGATAAGTGGCGACTGATCCCTCTTGGGTGCAGTGATTTCTTATAGTCTCCGGGCAGAAATTGTTACAAAATATGAATAAAAATAGAAAAAGTGTGTTTTTTCTTACTTAAACAGTATTACCCTGTTGACACTCAACACACTTCTGTTACATCCTTTAGGTTGCCATTAATTGTGCTAGTCCTCATTTATAAATTAATGCACCTCAAATGTATTACACTTGGACGTAAAACATTATACTGATTCGAACGATGGCAATTCATTTTCGCAGCTGTTTGCCTCATTACCACACTGTTCCTTCCATGGCACAGGGGATTTGACAGCAATCTGGCAACCAGAGCATCCCTTAATATATTCTGTGCTGTATTCTTCCAAACCAGAGGCCCACCGCCTGCCTGTCCTTTGTCTAAATGGGTGTGAAGCTGAAGACCTACGTGGCACATCAAGTTTTGCTGAAGATCCATTGTTGAATTCATCTTTATATGCCAAATCTAACAGGAATACCTGTGACCGGTTCAACTTGCAGCAGGCTATTATCTCTGCATCTGTGTGTGGTCCTGATGTTGAGAATTTGGCAATTCTCTACAAACGCTACAAACAGGATACAGTGTTAATTGTTGTGTTTAAGATGTTCAGTTGTTTTTTTTTAATGTAGATCATATGGGAAATGTTAATTGGATTACCAAATAACTTTCACAAATTGTTTAATCTATTTATTCAGAAGATTAATCTTGACACTATGCAGATTTATTTTGACCCAGACAGGAGCTGGCATGGATAGTGGAGGTATTTATGCTCCATAAAGATGAAATCATGTCAAATAATCCTTCCTTGTTGGTCCACACCCAGATGGTAGTTAAATGAGCTTCAGAGCTTCATGCAAATTTAGACCCACTTTCACCTTCTGTCTAGGATCACAGCAACACTACTAAAACTGACACATTCAAACATTTTCATTTGGTGAAATACTGCATATTTACTAGCACATATGGATTGTCTGTCCATCATATAAAAGATTCCACCGGACATTACATTCATACGGTACCTCTTTGGTACAGATCTGGACAGGACAATGTCATTTATAGCGAATAATGCATCTTGTTTAACTAGAACTGGAACCAACAAAGTCCTCCAATGTTTAATTTGTAAATTCTGTATGAAACATTGCGACTTTAACAGCACACTTATTCTTTAAATGAGGGATATCTTCCTAGTCTTCCCCTTATGGACCTTCTGACCGTCCACCCACCCTGAACTATGTGCACTGACTATTTAGAAAAGAGACAAATGTCCTGTGACTGTTTTTTTTTGTTTGTTTGTTTGTTTTATTTTCTTCTTATTCTTTCTCTTTTATAATTATGTTTTTATTT
>JAILXH010279960.1:2954-18734 GCA_023558415.1 Piaractus mesopotamicus | reverse complement strand
AGATTTGTCTCTGACCACCTCTGAATGTGGTTTGAGAGATCTGATCATGGTCTGATCACAATGCATCCTGCTGGTGATCTGGATTTTCATGTGGTCAAGAGAAAACCAAACTTGACCCAATCACCAAAGACTCATGCTGACTCAAGGTTTAAACAGGCCATTTTCCTCTTTGCTACTAATTAAACTGAATTTATAACAAAGGTCAACATCACAAGTTCTCAGAATACAAGTTTACCTGAACATTGTCACAAAGGCATACCACACAGCCAGGGTCCCACTGCCATCAAGACACAGAGCTGATCGACAATGGCCAATGTGCAGAAGACAATATAAGGCTTATCCTGGGCTTGGCCCAATGCCTTATTCACCATATCCTCAAAAACCCACTAGTGTCTCTGTTCGAACATTGATAAGCTTATGGTAGGCACTGGCCTTGAGGGTATGAGGGGATGGCATGCATGCAAAGAACTCTGAAGTGCCCATCTACCCTACATCGTCTACACTCTATTCCTGGAGGAGACAACAGCACAATGGGCAAATAGAGTACCAGTGCAGTGATCCAAAGCTGCTCTGAAGAGAAGGGAGGGTGGTGAACCAACACTGAGAAGCACAGATAAGGCTATGGACCCCAGAGAGAGACCTCAGACTACAGCTATTGCAACTGACTTACACAACACTGCTGAGTGGCTAATCTCTATCAGTGAAGCTATACTGAACTGTTTAACCTAACTATTTAATAAAGTGAGCCATTCTGTAATCATGACAACACGTCTGTCACCTTTAACCCACAGTTAGATGTATAAACATTTACATTCAAGAATAAAAGGTATAACATATGGCAGTTTATCTCAGTGTTATGACATCCACAGAACTGATGAACTTGTGATTGCATCACAACAGTGTGAAGTGCAATGGAAGTCGCTTCTGACATCCTGAGTGTATTGGAATATCATATATTCCATCACATACACAATATGCATCACAATATTTTGTTTTTTTAGAAGTGTAATAAGTTGGAAAAAACTTAAAGAACTAGCACTGCCACATTTATGAAGTACCACCAAAAACTATAAAAACTAAAAAAAATATATTTTTATTCAGTGTTTCACATCATGCACTTCACTAAATCTAGTTGAACAGGCCTAGTCATGCTGTGTTTTTAATGAAACATGCAGTTGGTCACTGTTTTTTTTTCAGTACTGATTATATCCATAATATGCTCAGGAGAGCATATTGTGACAAAGTATGATATAATTTATCAGGACAACAATAACAATAAATATCATTATATTGTCCACCCCTAAGAAATTATTCAGTAGGCCTTTAACCATGGGTCTTTCACTACCCATTCATACATACCTAAGCACGTTACTGATCCAGCACTTTCATTTAACACATCCATCCTCAACTAGCCTCTAGTCTAGTCTACAGTGTTGGCTAGTAATATCCTGGTCTATTATATGAAGACATATCTGCTTATTTCCTTCTCTTACCTGTATCTCCTTTCTCACATTCAGTCGCTTAATCTTACAAATGACACTCTGCGACTGCCAGCCCAAATCGAATCAACATACAGGCGCACAGACATAACACAGTCCAACTAAGGATGATACACACCCACACCATAGTGCACACTGTGTACATAGTGCAAACACAGTCCTGCAACATGAAACTTCCTTATGGGCAAAGCTGTAGGTTATAGTTCAAATTGATCTATAAACTGCAGCCAAAGTAAAATGGTCAAAACATTTTATTGACAATAACATAGTAATAAAATAAAACATATTATCATATTCGTTGACTTATCTGAAAAAAAGAACAAGGAAGGGAACAAGCTAGACACAAGGTATGCATTTTAGAACTAAGCAGAGAACTAAGAATTATTTTAAAAATAAAATGAGAAATTAGCTGAAATAGAGGCACCATTTTTACTGAGTGTGAAGTTTATGATGCTCAGCAAGGCATCTCAACTGACAGAGCCTCTCAGGTAAATATATGTTATGTTGGAACAGGTGGAGGCTTACCTTCTTATTCCTAGACACCTTCAGAGGGAAAAAACAGAAGAATAGAAACTTCCACCAGTTGAAGAGTGCAGCCAAGCACCAGTTCAGACGGGCCATGTCTGCCACACACCAAGCTTTTCTTTTTCTGTCCTAGGAATCCCAACACGCAGGGCTCGATTGAACTACTCCACCACAGCTTCAGCAATAAAGGGTCCAGCATCTGTGAACCAAATTGGCACTATCCACTAAACCCCTGCTGCGGCTCTGAGCATCCTGCACAGGGACCCTACTGCTCCACCACTGGCTACTGCAGCGTGAGGAGTGTCAGGAGGAGGAGGGAGGGGAGAGAGTGACTGAAAAATGGAGAGAGAGAGAGTAATGAAGGGGGGCAGGGATAATCAAGAGGGTGCAATAAAGAAGTGAGAGCCCCCATCAGCAAACGAAGTAGGACTGAGACCTCAGTGGAAGTCCATGAGGACATACGAGCTGCTGAGTGGAGAAGGTGATACGTAAGTCAGAGAGATACCTGTGGGTAATTCTTCAAATGCTTCCATGTCAACAGAAGCTTTCGATTTATTATGTATGCTAATAGCAATGTATCTATAGATACATACATGGAAGCGGAAACCATAGATACATACATACTGGCTGACGTTGGCTTTGGAGGCGTAGCTTTGCAGATGGCCACACACGAAGGCTCATGGTAGCACGCGCCCTCCAACAAAGGGGCTAAATGTTGCTGTTTGATGTTGTTAGTTATACTTATGTGTGTTTTATGTGTTGTTATGTGTCAGGGAGTGGCAAACGTGGGTTTCGTGTGTGAGGAGGTGGTGTCACTGTCAGGGTGAAGTCGCTGGCTAGAGGTGACCTCCCCCTTGAGTTCAGTATTCTTTACATGCTGCTTTCTGCCAGTGTGTTCAATAAAAAGCACTTCTTGCAGCAGTTCATGGCTACCCCTGTGTTTCTTCTTCTGCTGGTGCTGCACTGGTATCAGAAGTGAGCCCCAAGGGGCCTGAAGATGAGTGGTACTATTACGAACTCGGAGGTGGCCGGCAAGAAAAGCAGAGACGAGCAAGAGACCATGACAATGGGGATGATGTGCCGAGGTTCAATGGGGAAGAGGGCCTGACGAGGCTCAATGGCATGGCAAGACTGGGGACGGGAGCAGGCGCGGACGGCCCGACGACGCGGATGGCGCAAGGGAGCAAAGTCGACATGGTGAGGCATGACAGTGGGGCTATGTAACAATGCATATGCATGCACAATTACTAATGATATCCACAATAAGCTCACAAAAAACAGCAAGTCAAAATTTCACACCACACAATCCTAATAGAGTCTTCAAGAGCAAAAAGAGAAACATACTGTAATTGAGATGGACAAGGGCTTTCTGTGCTGCTTGTCCTTGGTCCCCTGAGAGCTCTCAGTCAGTTTGAGTAAAAGCTCTTATTAAGACTAAGAGACTACACAATCCCCGCCGGCCGATACTGACCATCTCATAGATGTTATGCCTGCTTCAAGACAGGGGAGGAAAGTGGATTACAGACTACAGAAGTGACTGGAATATTAAAATTCACAGGCCCATTTGGCTCCTTACTGATCATCAAAATGATTTTCTTGTGCAAACAGAATTCTAGAAGGGTCATAAAACAAACATATGCACATGCACAACATCTGCACTGTCAATCCAATGCAATTAGTGTTAAAGGGCAAAACCAACAAAATGACCGTCAAAGGCACAAAATGTAACAGAAACATGACATAAAACAGTAACTTCTGCTTTAATTTTGATGACCAAAGTGAAGAACTACACAGAATGTAACCGTCTAAACACGTCTTTCAAATTGATCCCGCAAATCTCAGAAATAGTATTTACAGATGTATGGCAGGATGCAAAGTGCAGTGAATGAATATGGTTTTAGTGAATGAATATGGTTTTAACATTGCCATTGCCTACATCTGAGATTTACTACTAAATTTAAAATTTACTACTGGATTTTTCAGGTAAGACTATTTGTCTGTCTCAACCTTCAAAACTGCATTATATGCCATTGATGAGGCTAAAGTAAGTCCTCTTATGCTGGAAGGTGTTCTATTTTTCTAAAATCAGATCCAACTGAATCAAAATGTTCTTTTACATATATACACACACACACACACACACATATACATATATATATATATATATATATATATATATACATATATATACATATATATATAAATACAGCTTTAAGCTTTACATACATATAGCTATAAGCTTTAAGTGCTTTGTCATTCCCCAGTGGCCTTACAGGAACATTTATGTTTTGCAAGATATTTTAATGATGATGTTCCAGTATGCCCTGCCAGACTGTTCAGTCATGCTCTGCATTAGAAGCATTCAGGCGACCTTGGGATATACCCCTGGTTTCTCATCACCTTGCCTGAATGACATTCAACTTGAGGCATGGATTTAAATCTGTATGATGAATTCATTTCACATGGTAATTAGCTTTTTAGCCAAATACAATAAGCTAAAAAGAACTTGACATTGAGATGCAGCCAGATTCAGATACTGTTTAAGGCAACAAATTTAGTTCCCACATTACTGATTAATTAATTTTAAATTTGCTTAAGATTTTATTTGACATCATATCATAGATTCAATATTCAACTTATAAATAATAAGACATCCTTAAGTGTAATCAAAACATAAGAATGTACAAAATAATAGAAACATGAAAGCTTATACTTATTAGCCATTACTTATTGGTACATAAACCATAAAGGTGTACTTGTAGGCATGTAATTACTGACTGAATCCCATCTATCGATGCACATTTATCAGCCTGCACCTCCCCTGTCCAGCAATGGAAAGGGACCACCACAGGTCCACTGCTGATTTTCTTTGGGTAATGAAGCATAGCACAGCAGTGATACCTGTATGTCACTGTATTTGCTGTGAGTGCTGTACAGTGGAGCACATCTGGTCTATTTTGTTGGCTCTGAAATAACTGCTGTAGGTGAACTTCCCCAGCATTCTTCCCCCTTGCTGACAGATCTCAGTCTTCTCTGAATGACAATACATGACAGTATATTACCACAGTGATACCACATGAGTTGAGTCTTAAGCTTCGTCAAAGAAAAGTTATTTTATTATAATTCGGTAAAAGCTATGATTGTAGTATACTGCCACCTTTAATTTGGCCACGAAACTGTAATTCATCTAGTAAGAATCAATAGTCTGTGAAATGTCACAGACTTTACTGTCTGAGAGTTTGTGGCGGCTTAGCTTAGTGCTTAGCCGTCTTCTCTGAAGCCATTTCTCCTGAAGCCATTGGAAACAACCTGTCTCGCCTGATGAACGACAGCTGAGACATATTTTTGCACATGTTTTCCTGAGACAAAACTGTTTTTCAGTCTGAGACATGATGCTGTGGTTGGTTAGGTACAATTAGTGTGGTATTAATGTAAGATCACATCACACGTTTGAAAGTTCAGTTATGTTTACGAGTAGGAATACGGCTGTATTGCTGTGATTTGCATGAAATGAATCAATAAATAAAAAATGCTTTTAAAAACTGGCAGTTAACTCTATTACCTGTCACTGGGCACAGGCCCTATGATTCAGTATATATGGAATGTTTTGCTTAACTGCCACAATGCTGCGATGTCTTCCACCATACACCCGAGAGAAAGCTTGAGTTTGTATAAAAACATGTCACTGACAGTGCATAACAGTCTAAACACAACTGACTCTCTATGGTTTTCTTCTAATCTGTGTGTGCTTCTTGTAAAAAAAATGTGATTCTTTAAAAAAAATCTAAAAATTTTAATGGAGCTGAGGATGTGTGTTCCTCTGAAATGCCACAGTCCACTTCATTAATCTCCTCTCCAGACTATTAAACACTACTTGTGTCTATCATATTACACAGCTGGTTGGGGAGATGACATGCACCTGCGATCAAACCCCATTCATCTTCTGCATGAGTGCCTGTTTTATAGTACAGAGCAGAACCAGGTGCCTTTGCCATGAAGTTCAGAGTGGTGGGCTTGGGGGTGGGAATGTCTGGGTCTGGCTAAGGCTCCTTTGGATCTGCTGTAACATGCTGCAGCCTCTGTAAGCCTCAGACAATAGCTAACAGACAGATTTTTGGAAAGCTTTGTGACGAGGTGTGACTAATTCAGCAGTAGCCTTCAGACGGGAGTGGCTGGAGGAGATAGAGAAGCTTTGGATCTGTGCCAATGGCAGTGCCAGCAATGCCAAAGCCATGAACAATCTACATACTGCAAAGAATGAGGAGATACAGAAAGATCTGGATAAAATAACAGAAACACCAGCAAGTGTGTAAATAATGAGACACTAGAGTTCCATAAAGCTGACCTAGAACATTCAGTGTGCCATTAAACGGCCCATATCCTAAACTTTTCCTGTATTTTATTTTTTTCCCCTGAGGTCCATTTTTGATGTTTGTGTGGTTTTATGCACCAGAAACAGTTGTAATTCATTTTTACATGACCATTTTTTAACTTGTCTTTATCCCTTACAATTAAACAGGCTGTTTTTGTTACTGTGCCTTTAAGACTGACATATGTAAATAATCTATGATCTGACTGGCTGATCTGTATTGTGCCTAATTCAAAAAGCAATACAGGCTGAAACACTGCTTATGACTTCAACATGAATGGCGGGGGGTGTAGGCTGAATAAGAGGATGTGTGTAAATTAGTTGGTTTTTTGTGACATCAAAAAAATAGTACATTCAAAACGAATTATTTTTGCAGCTTATTTTCCTTATATGGACTGGGGGAATAAACAATACATTTCAAAACTTTGTCATGTTTACATACTACATCAAACTCATTTCATAAACTGAGGATAATGAGTTTGTTTTTCATCATATGGACCCTTTAAGGAACTGAAAAAGTAGACAAAACGCAAAATGTCTATTAGCTTAAGATGACCCCCCCTGGTCCCAGCAGACCACTTTGCCGAATTAGTTACACACCAAAAGCAGCTCAATAAATTTTCCATCAGAGGAGGCTCTAGAGAGTCATCAATCAAGTGCCATCACTTTGGTCAGTCTCTGCATGTGTTGGTCATGAAATCATACAGGCTATGGTTCTTTCCGTTGTAAACGGAAATGAAAAGAGTCTGTGCAGTAAAACATGAGTGAGCTCTGGGAGTGGGGGGGGGTCCTGCTCTGGGTGGATCTCTATCCTGTTTTCCTAGCCTCCACTGGCTTTCAGGAAACACAGTGCACTTTCAGCCAAACGATGGGAGAAAAAACAGACAGACTGTTATCTTTTGTAATGGCTGGAGAATGTGGCCTGACCGATGGATCATACCTGAGGACGTGAAAGGCAGCATTAACACTACATGACATCTCTCAGACACGCCAAGCACAGAACAGCCAACACTTCTCAACAAGACTGTTTCAGACAGTAACAGACATGAAACTGATATGGAGACAGTTTGCGGAAAGCATGCGCTTCCTGCCCAGCAGGAGCACAAATAAAGCTTTACCGCTTCATTTTTAACTCTGTTTAGGTGGAACAGGCCTTTTCTGGGAAATGTCAGAGCATGAGGTGCAGCCATTGTTTCAGGGTCATTGTTTGGAGGAGAAAGGGAGGACAATGGATGCTGATGTTTTGAGAAGCATCCAGGAACAGAGGCTGCAACTTTTGCTTACTGTCAACCTCTACATCACTTTGTCTTTGGAATATCAAGGCTATGCAGTTGCTCTTATGACGTACGTCGAAGTTCACGTCTCTGAGACAGAAAATATGGCTAAGAAATGAGACCCTTCATATTTTATGTACCTGAGTATAAAGTTACCATCGCCAATATCAAGCAACAGACAGAGTTGGAGAGTTGGAGTGTTGTTTGTGATCCACAACTAATCGTGCAACTGCTGAAGGCAGTCAAATCCTCACAACCATGTTCCAACATCTAGTGAAAAGCCTACCCAGAAGAGTAGAGGCTGTTACAGCAGCATAAGGGGAACAGCCCACCTATTAATACCCATGAACACTGCAAGACAGTGCTGGGGACCATCTAGGGCCTTCACACTGATTTTCAGACACATTAACTTCAAAATAACAATTCAAAACTGTTCACCACGTGGCCATGAGGGACAGGGATGCAGCCTCACTTCCTGCTCTAAAATGCAGGGGTGTGGCTAAATTAAGGCTCCACCTATGGTCTCAAACTCTTGTGTTAACAGTAGTGACATGAAAACATGGAACAGCAATTTTTATTTAAAAATCAGACATTATATAAGTTATTATAAATCAAAATCTTTCAACTCCACTTTAAAAGTAAATCAAAAAGATCATTTAACCCCTTAAAATCCCAGGCTTATTACATACTAAGGCTTATTATTCAGCAACTACAGGGACATCAGTGCAAATTAGCTAAGCTATTCTCAGATTATAGAAGTGTGTAATAAATCTTTGGGCCTGCCGGTGGACTCTGGCCATTTAAGGAGTTAAAAAACACATTGAAAATAGAAACTGATCATAACATAATACTTAATGGAAATATACAAAGTCTGAATATTTAATTGTTTTTTAAATATTTTTTTACTGTTGGAATGCAGTTTGAAGTAATACAGCAGAAGGGTCCTTATATCAATGTGCATGTAAAAAATAAGTACATCCACTTTAGCACAAGGATTGCTGTGTGCAAAGTTATTAGTATTATCACTGTTATTTTCTACTGATACTGTTATTGCTGATATTATTGATGATAATAACAATAATGTTGATTATTTAATCTCAAATAAGGCATGTAATGGCTGCTAAAATATTGCACTCAAATTTACACTCATTTCTGCCAGACAGATACGGCAAAGATGAAACTGATGAATAACAAAAATGTAGGTGTGAGTATTCATTTTACGATCAGATTTGACTGTCTGCAATTTTGATGAATAAGGGCCAATATCGTTACTGCTGCAATTGTTCTTTTAATTAAAATGTGATCCACTTAGATATGAGGTAAGGGATATGGGGTTAAGCTGCATCAGCACTGCAGTTCACTCAAAGAGAGGATGTGAGGGTGTGTCTGTGCTTAGTGGAATTAGATTTTTCCTTGTGTGTGTGCACGTGTGGGTGCGTTGTACTTGAAGGTTTTTCCTAGACCACACCGTGCCACTAACCAGCGCTATGCTGAGCGTCAGATAACTAACCTGCTTCTGAAAATAAATGAAAATGCTGACTTTCCCAGGCACGTTTTCTGTGCACGCAGCAGCAACGAGAGTGAAAAGGCAGCTTGCTGAGATCTTATTTTCTCCCATAATTCAACTGTCAATACAAGCGCACTGAGGTCTGGCAGGGTCTCGATGACATCATGTGGTGCGTTTGCACCATAAATGCACACACTTAAGCTGGTTAAGTACTCCCAAATGAGCCCGGCACAACAGTTTTATTTCATTCTGAGGTCTGTAAAAAGCACAAGATAAATCTCAGTTTTCAGAGCAATAAAAAGCGAATGCTTACGAAGGGGATGACATTAAACATGAGCTAGTCAACCATGTGTGCAGCTCAAAGCAAAGTCTTTATTCTTTTAATTGCAACTACGGAAAGCTTCCACACAGCCCAGGTGATTAATGACAGCAGTTAGCCTCTTCATCCATGAAGCCATTTTGAGAATTCAGCTGTCAATAAATCTACACTAGGGGTGTAACAATTCTGAAAGCAAGGGCAAAACTGCAATACAAACGACCATGGTGTTGTGTCGCGGTTACGGAAGACGCAACCATGATATCAGTCCTCCCACCTCACCCCCCAAAACCTCAACCCGCTGCCACTGCTCCTGGTGCAACCAGTTAAGCTCTCACTACGTTACTAATGCAACAAAATGTATTTTTAATTTCACAATTAACACTATAACACATGTAAATCATTAAATTAGTATTGTATTTTAAGTTAGGGCAAGCTCCATAGTATGTTCTTTAGAGTTCTTCTCTTTAGCGTTCCAAATTGTTGGTAACTTAATAAAACCCAGAAATGTTTTTCCCGTTTCTTCTCATTCAGCCCACCCCTCCAAAAAAGTATGACCCGAACTGGCTCAAAAAATCGAGGCCTGAACCGATAGTGGATTTGGAAAATCGTAATACCCCTAATCTATACACTTAGCACAGATCGTAAATCTCCTCTGTTTCATAACGACGTAACTCTTGCTTTACATGCCCCGCACTCTCAGCTCTGGATATGATGTCACATAAACGTCAAGAGGCTTGCCATTTGTAAGATGGAGAGCACATACATACAGATACCTATTACCAGAGAACCAGCTCTGCTATTACTGCATATCCCTCAGATATCAAGCTGAAAAACAATTTCACCAAGAACAATTTAAGCATGAAATGGTTGCATGTAGAACTCATAGTTCTACACAGAACCATTTTCTTTACTAAAGAACCCTTGAAAAACATTCATCCATCCTTTTTAAGAGTGGGTTCAAAACACCAGTAAACGATAAAATTCGTAAGGACAGGAAAGTGTGACTGCAATTCTGAAATGAACCACTAGAGGCGTACTTCTAAGGAGCTGATAGGGCAAGTCTGAAAGTGAGGGTCTGTACTAATCGTACTGCATGGAGTGATCCAAATGGTGTCCATTGAAACCCTGGTTATTTACAACATACTTAGGGCCTAAGCTAAGCTAAGAATCAAAGCAAAAACTGCCCTCTATTACTGTTATAAGAGCAGCATGAACTTGCTCATTTAAATAAACACAAGCCTTGAAAAAATGTTCTGGCCAGTTCTGTGGTCTTAGTCAAGTGAAGCAGTAGAGGAAGCAGAGTGTGTAGCGGAGGAAGAGGCACAGAAAAAGAAGAGGGATTAACAGAAGCAGCCTGGACTGCAGTGGTCACTGAATGAAGCTTTAATTGGGCATCTTTTGTCCCCAAATTGGACATCTCTGTGTGGCCTTTAAGGGGCCCATACAAAGCCTGACAGAGATGAAAAAACAGGGTAGAATATCCTCTCCACCTCCCCTTCCCCAGGATCTCTGGTGCCAGAGTCTTATCAAAGCACTGGGATGGCTCTCTGAGGACCCTTCCTCTAGCTACCTGAACAGAGCCCCTTAAAGCACAGTGAATAGAGACTAATAAGAGAGACTGCAGGAAATCAACCATTCAAGCTTATGCAGAGTCATGCAGTCTGAGGAAGTAGCAGAAACCCGCACTATCAACTGAGGAATGCAGGAACCTGAGAAAGGGCCTTTAGGAACATATAAGACAGATGTGCGGTCAACTGTAAATTAAGGTTGCACCAATATAGAATTTCTAGGCTGATATTGAAACTGATAGGCCGAGTTAGAATTCTAACTGTGGATCACTGAATAATCTTGCACAGTCATAACAGAGACATCAGACTTGATAATAATTAGAAGCATTTATATTACTTCATGTGAATATTTTACATTATTAAGCACACACTCTCACCCAGAGTCACTTACGAAAGAATGGGAATGTAACATTGGGTGCCTTATTGGATACTTATTTCTGTCTGGAAGTCAAACCTGCAATCTTGTGTGTGTGGGGTGCTAATATACACTATTCCAGGGGTACTCAGCTAAAACTTGCGAAGGTCCAATTACATTAATTCTTTTTGCTTACAAATGTCTATATTAGCAAACATAACTAAAAAGAAAAGTCTTCAAAATCTCTCTAAAAAAAACCTGCATCCATTGAAAAAAAAATCCTGTATTTGCATAAGGTAAAATATATTAATTACATGGAATTCAATTCAAAATTAAGTTAAATTCAATTAAAATGGAAAAAAAATTTTTATAAAGGCTATTCTTAATGAGCATTTCGTGCTCTTGCACTGTCAGGGAATGGACAACCACTCTGAAGGACCTAAGCTTTGGGTTTACTTTATTTGTTCCTCAGTGGCACTTAACGTTTGCACTTTGGACTCTGAACAGTTCAGGCAAAACTTGAAATGGGGAGAAAAACACACAGTTCACTCTTCATTTGTTTTTAGAATACTGTTATCATCGTTGACTTTCCATTTTTAACAAGTGGTGTTATTGCTTTACACCTCAGACCATTTATAGTAAACAGAAATAAAATCTACAAAAATAAAGGAAATTTTTTACATAAATGCATCAGATTTGACAAATCACAATACAAGACTGCTGCAGATGCCACGCTGATTCATGTTTATGTATTCTGAAATATGACCATTTTTACATTCACTAATCAGCTTGTTGCAGAAAACATTTCAAGTACTCAGTTGGGTCCACTGAAATACTCTTCTGGGACTCTGCTGGGTCCGTATCTGTAACGCAGTCTTCCACTGACCCCTGCACTATACAATCCATTTGAGCCAACAGTGATACCTTGATTTTAACTTTGATTCTTGAATAATACTTTTTTTTGATCTATAGTTTTAAATTACAAACCAAAAGAGCAATTACTACCGAGAACAGAAATGAGTATGAGGTGCTAAACGTTGATATGTTCAACCATTTAGGTACTGAATGGAATTTTTTGAGACTTGGTAGTATTGAAGTAATTTGACTGGAACCATAGAAGTTCTGAATTTCAATACTCAGTCCTACACAAATGCATCAGCACTTGCACAAAAATGAGCTGCTAAATGATCGGGCTTAATTATTAGCTGTAGTTCCAAAATCAGACCGACAATAACATTCACATTTTCCCATTTATCAGTGAATAATATATCGGCCACTGAACCAACTTCGAATCCTGCATTCAGAATCAATGTCTTCAGTGATTTCCCAGCTGCAGAAAAGCTTGCAGGACCATAGAGGGTCAGACATACTCGACTCCCAGGCTTTCCTGCAATCATCTACTTTTTAATGAACACTCAGCGCTCAGTCCTCTCAGCTGAGAGAAAGGGCCGAGGCGATGAAAAGCCATTAAGGAGCTCGGCCAGTAAAGCCCTCGTATCCCTCTTCCATTGTTAAGTGAGCCTGGGGGTGCTCGCAATGGGAACCAATGAAGTGTTTGAAGTGCTAAGTTATTTACACTGCATGCTCAAGATACAGCTACTAACTCGTGTCACTGAAATGGTTCGAATCTGATATAAAGATAGAAGTATTTCTGCTGTATTGTAACTCTATAAATGGTTCAGCTACCTGCCACTTTCACAGTTATCAAAAATGCATTTTCATGTGTTCCATGGTCACTTTGCCTTAGGTGAAGTTATATTACAATATATATACACATGGCTACATGGCTGTCACAGGAGCACTTTAAGTGACATTCTCATTACCTTGTAATAGAAACAGAGCAGTGCCACAATGACAGAGACAGAATCTCCGCACTATAGCACTCTGACTATGTGACTAAGGGGGTATTACACAACCACAGTTGAGCCAATGCCAGCAACACTTTGGCGATTAATATCATTATTCTTATATAACTAAGATCTAATGCAAACAAGAATGTATCGTGTTGGAGAGAAAAAAATGTGATGCTGCACATTTGTTTTTTTCATGTTATGCATAAAAAGCTCATTGCATCTGTTTGACTTTCATCAACTGTCTTTTAGGACTGAACAAAGCAGGAAGCTCCCTCACAGCAGAGGAAACAGACAATGTCCCTTTCACTATCTCTCATCCAAAAGCTATTTCAAAGGTCACTGCTTTGGCCGGCTGCTTTGCAATGGAGTTCAGTGACCATGCAGGAGTGCTTGTTATTTTGATCCACAATCTGTTTCCACAGAGCTCAGTGCTAAGTAGCAGAACCTCGAGCCAAACCCGGCTGTGGAGACACGCCTCAATTAGGCAGCCATGCTTCACTTACAGGCCCCTATAGCTGGAACAGCGCATAAAGATGACTCCCAAAAGCTAAATGGACCCCCTGAATGACCTGCAGACACTGTGACCAAGAATTCTAAGCATTCTCAACACAAAGCCATCAAGATACTTCAAAACAGCCTGGCCAAAGCCAACCATGGCATTTTCCAAGCCCTCACCTTTTCAGGGTTCTGTCTCATCCTCTTTGTCCTGGTCTGTCATCCTAACCTTTGTCAGACCTTGTTCTGACTAAGGCATGTTGAGGGACGTTCATGGCTAAAAAGGACATCACGAGCAACAATCATTACAGTCTTGCTGTCAGGAGTCGCTACAAAATAACTCTTTCCAAAAACTTAAAAAACGGAACAAGTCACTTCAAGTCAACTTCTTCCTTCAGGCACGCGTCCTCTAATGTACCTCCAAATTCAATCAAGCACTTTGTTAACTGCTTTCTGCCCTTTTGCTTATACTTTTCAAATCTAGTTGAAACAGACATTAAAATACAAATATCTCAAGAGCTTCACTGAATAAAGGGAATCTTCTGCAGTGCTAGACAGTAAGCTAAAAAGGTGCTTTGGGTACAGTTATATATACTTTGGATATATAGACACAGTGAATATAGTGTAAATCTTTCTTTCTCCAAACACCAAGTTGAAAAGGTCAGTGAAGCAGCAGAACATGGCGCAATGCTAAATACTGCTAGAAACTTCACAATTAGAGATGGCACAACCTGATTCCTAGGACCCATATCTGGCCAATATCAGCACAAAATGCTGGATCAGCATGCATGAACTGGAAAAAAAAACAATGAATCGGGATTTAATCCTGGAACAAATCTACCCTGAAATAGCACTTACTCACACTAATGCTGTTAGTTGTGTACTTTTTCCTTTAGGGTAGCAGATTGTTTGAGTAGTTTGACCTTGAGAGCCTACTTTTCGATGTTCATCTTATATGCTTCAATTAAAAATAGCTCCTTTTATTCTTTTACAAATTGATCATTTTTAAAGATATCATTGATCAATACTCAAGGTTTCAGTATCAGGATTGGAAAGGAAAAATTGGTATGGTGCCACTCACAATAGTTACCCAAATGTCAAAATCATCTGTGCCCTAAAATCTGAGCAATGACATGACTGAGGGGCCACATTTTTTTTAATTGTAAAGCAAATACTGTACCCCTTTATGTAAGATCATTTAGCAATAAGAAACAAGGCAACAGTTTATAGTGTCACATTCAAAAAATACAAAACAGTTTGAGGCATTTATTTCTATAATGACCCGACCCTATTGCACTTTCGGAAAGTGTTAATTGATTCATTCTACTGAGCTTATTTGTTCTGCCAAAATGTCCAGCGAACCCCTTTTTCTAGAGAACATAATTAGCAAATGAGAAGGAACTCAAATTACCCTTGGTATGCAAGGCAACAAACACCCATCTCATCTCAGTGATGGGATGGAATTCAGCTATTTAACTAGTCATGAAAAGTTCTCTAACTCTCTTGCATAAGACACAACTCAATACGGGAACCTTGGCAACTTCATGCTTACTAAGCTAAGCGCATCAGCCCAGTCATCAGCGTGTCCCCAGGCGAAGCCCTCCAGACTTTCTGTTCCCTCCGAGAAAGAAGACATAAACAAAACAGCTCAAGAGATTTCTTACCAACTGCCTGCCTTTGATTGGTCGACTTAGTAAATAGGCGGCCTGCCACCAGTGTGCACTTCATTGAAGAGGCATTCCACGGAACGCCTCATCTACAAGTCGGGGCTTGGAGCTATTTGACAGCACTTTTGTCTTCCGTCACATGGGATAAAACCTCAGTGTAGACCTAAAAGCACTGCCTCAGGGGCTGAACTACGTACAGCCTACATGTTATGTGTGCCGATATATCATCATCACGAAGTCATTTTCCATATACTATTCCATCTGTTGCCCTCTGTTTTGCAAATGGGAAAAAGCCCCTCATAACAAGTGAGAAGATACTTCATGTCTGTTTTCAGCAAAAAAAAAAAGG
>JAILXH010279940.1:9443-19617 GCA_023558415.1 Piaractus mesopotamicus | reverse complement strand
CCTATATAGCTTGATACTGACAGTTATTACAGCACATTGTTATTGGAGCTTATCACTGATTCCAAGACAAACTGATGAAAAAAATGTTTACCATGCAATAAATTGCAACCCAACTGTTCACAAATTTTCACAAGTTTAATTTCATGATTGTTATTGTGAAAGACCAATAGTCTGTTGTGGGACAGCTCTTTACACAGAGTTTAATCCCATATTCTCTCAGTGTAGTCAATCAATAAGCCCAGTGTCTAGACAGACAAAGCTTAATAGTTCAAGGGATATTTGCTTTTAGACACTTTATGTATTAAATATTTTCAATAGATGTGCTAAGTCTGAGTTTGATTTGAATTCAAAAAACAGCCTTATGAAACACTTCATTCTCTTCCAGGAGAAAAAAGCAAATGTTGTTTTGTTAATTATCCTTAGCGTCTTTAGTAAACATTTGTTCTGTGTAATAGCTCGGTTAAAACGGCCTGTACATGCATCAAACCATTTGGAAGAAAGTCTGATGACGAGGGAGGGAGTCGTACCATTCAAATATGCTGCAATGTACTTTAATCTGCAGATCTCAAAGGACAAGGTGGATCGCCCCTTCCAGTAACAACAGAGGGGAGCATTATACCAAGAAATGTGTCATGAAAAGCAGTCTGTGGACATTTTTTAAACTGGCTTTAAACTCTAGACTTATTATTTAGTTATTAATAGTAAGGCTTCTTTTCTAGTAACTTCTATTAAACTAATATGTAAGTTGTAATTAGGGATGCACAATATGGGAATCGTGAGATGGTTAGACGATATTTTTCCATCTGCCGATGCCCTCCCGTTCAAACTGCAAGTTTTATTGATTTTCTAAGTGAAAATAAGTTAACTCATCCTCTTAAACTTAAATGTGTAATTTTTTTGCAAAATTTTAGTGCACAATTTCTGTTTATTTTTTCCCCAATATGTTATATTCATCAAATAAACTGTTATTGTGCATGAAAAATGTGTAGAAGTGTGCTCACTGTAGAGGATGTGTACTCAGAAAATCAACAAAACGTTATATGATGGGGCGCCCAAACTTTTGCATACAACTGTGAATAATTTTAAAAAATGTAGAAATTGGGGCTGCATGTCTTTGCATCACAGAGAAACATAATATTTCCTTCTACAGAGCTACAAATGCAGTAAAATGAATAAATGGCAGATATTTTAGTGCAGTATCCCAGCGTCGCCTGAACGTCGTCTTTATCCCAGATGCAATAAATACATCAGTTTAAAATATCGGTCAAATCTAAACATCAGGCATATTTTTTTAAAGAATTTATTTGCTGATAACGGTACGATTCCGATACCATCATGTGTCATTAGTTGTAATTATTTTGAAATGTAATTAATCGAACCATCAGGTTCAAAGGATTAAAAAACATGATGTAGTGATGAGATCAGACCACATTTGCTGGTCCTCTCCCAATTCCACATATTGTGCATCTCTCCAAGCCTCACATTAGATCATGTTTGTGAACAGGAAAACAAAAAAAAAAAAACAGAACAGAAAGCATGCTCAGTGTAACATTTATAAATAGCGCCGCATAAGTGCTGAGACATGCTCTTAAGGCAGTCTGTGTTCTTGGTATGTTCACTGCCAAATCAGATCAGCGCCTGTGTTAATGCAAAGTAGCTTCCTGGGAAATATAGACTCCGTTGTAACTCTGAGGCTTGGCTGTAATCCTTGGGCTTCTTGATTTTGCTTTGATGGCTGTTAATTGCTTGACAAATGATGATGCCAGGGTGCTAAAATGTCTAAGGCTTCCAATAGAGAGCTGGAGCATCAGTACAAATTGAGTTGAGAGGACCCTGTTACCATAATCCCGTTATTAAGTTTACAGGCAATAAGTTAATTTGGAGAAGCTCGAATACCGGTAATGGAGCTGCTTTGACGCCCATGGGAGGCTCAAATGTGATTTCATGGCAGGGACCTATTGTTATAGATGGAAGGCTTTTAAAGAGTCATTGATGCTACTTGGGATCATGTCGCGTAACAGTCATGTCTCAGTGGCCGAGTCTGCGTAATTGCTGAAGACACGCACCTTTATCCGAGCGCGGATGCTTGTTCAGCGCAGCTCACAGTGGATTGCTTCTCCGGTTTTTTTACACGCAGGAAATCCTTTGTTTCAAACGCTGAAGTGTTGACATAATTTGTAGTTGGCTGATGTTGTGTTTTCTCCTTTTTCTCTCTTTCGTTAGTGTGCGTCCGACATTTCCAGTGCTGCGATATCAACACCAATGAGGGGCTGGGCAGGGTATGGTGGCGGCTGAGGAAGACCTGCTTTCAGATAGTGGAGCACAGCTGGTTTGAAACCTTCATCATCTTTATGATCCTGCTCAGCAGTGGTGCTCTGGTGAGCATCGCAAAAGCAAAACTCCACCAACACAAGAACTCAAGATGTTACCCTAAATCTAACAACCTGAACAATGATTACGCAATTACATATTACACAATGAATCTGAATCTGCACTTCTTTTTTTGCATTCTTCTCAATCCAGTCAATGACAAAAACAGCAAAAATATGAAGAATGCTTTGTTTTGTAAAAAGAAAAAAAAAACATCTGCTCTTATATCTTATATCTGTGCACTTCTTAAAAGTTTGCTTGCTTCAATGAGTTATGAGTGAGAATTAGTTCTAAAATGAAACCATGTTTTTAGGGATGCACAGATATGGGAATTGCAGGTGCCAATATTTTTCATGCACATATCTGCCGATGCTGATACAGATGTGGATATGTAAACATTTATTATACGTTGAAATTTGGACTTAATCCACTTGGATTAGGATTACATATAAATTACATATAAATGTAACACATATTTGCACATACAACATAGAGCAAATGCAGTAAACTGATTAAAATGCAGGTATTTTAGCACAGTAGCCCATCGCCGAAACATTCTGCTCTTCTAGGGTACAGTAATTGTGTCATTAAATATTGGACTGAAATATCAGTCCAATCTCAATATATGTCCAATGCTGACATTTTTAATGATTTGATTACGATATCACTGCACATCTCTACAGTTCTAAGGGTTATTCTCAGCCTTGCGTGTAAGCCAGACCCAAATATTAAACCCAACTGCTGTAATGTTTACACCCAAATACCAGTCAGAAAAAATGTTTACAGAATTATTCTTCCCATTTGGTGCTGTGTAGTTGGTAGGTCTTCAGGGGAAAGCAGAAATAGGAAGGTCTATCCTGCACTCATACTGGCTCAATGAATGCTATTCCCTGCTGAATTGCCCCAATCTCAGTGACTACAAAATACATAATCAGGCTGACCCTGGAACAGTTTACAAGGGCACAGTCAGCAGGCTCTATGTTTTGCTGGCTAGGGGTGCCAGACTGCCTGCTGGCTGGTCAACTTCCAGGACCAGGCGTCTCCATGGGAGAGCTGTGGCAGGGCAACAAAAGCACAGCTTTCAGCTGACATTAATCACTTTTAACAGATGCTGCAGGCCCCTAGAGATGCTGCAAAATAATCTCCTCCATAGTTATACTTTTTTTGCAAACCGGCTTTTTCCTCTACGTTGCCAGAAGTGATCGATTTGCCACAGGAGATTTTAGGAATTCTGGAGATGGTGGGAGAGAGGATTCTGCAGTGAAACAAAGGCCAAGCGTTGAAAGCGCTGCCAGGAGCCGACTGATCTATACAACCCACGAACATTCAGGATTTTACTACCAACTGTGGCCCTTTTAAGGAGTGCTCTGCGAAGGAGTCAACAAATGTCAGAGCGAAAAAGTTCACGGCTACTGTGTAATGCTTCAAAACCTTTAACTTTCTTACTGTATAGAGCCTTCTTAACAGCACAGGAGAGCCTTTTGTTGTTGAGTGACTCACAAAGAGAGGCTAATGTCACTGGTCTGTCGGAAGGCCTGGATGCCAGGTGTGAACTAGACTGGCTGGTATTTTGGTGGCATTTACCAACACCTCCTCAGCAAACAGCTGCTCTTTCAGACATGGAGTTGAATGATCACACGTGAAAAGCAGAAGTAAGCGAAAAAAAATTGTCAAGGAAAAAAAAGAACCAAAAACAGCCAAGTCGGCTGAAAGCAATGGAGAGGCAAATGGCCACAGATGCTTAGCGCTGACTTTCTTAATGACTCCATATATAAACTGTACTGTGCATTAGTGCATGCAAGGTCTCACATTAGCCGCTTAGAAACATACTGTAGTGTGAGGGTGCTTTAAATGCTGAGGCTCACTGTGGGTAGCCCTGCATTAGAAAGGACCATGCTAGAGAAGAGCCAGGTCAATGGTTGATCAGGCCCCTCTACACAGTGATGATAATTAGCAGGGGGTTTGGCGCAGAGCCTCGGGTGTGTGAAAGGCATTGGAGACTCAGCTGTGTGCTGGCCACTGCGGGCTCCTCCTCGCCTCTCTGTCTGTGCCCATCAACGCAGAACACATTGGGCTGAACACAGTGTCATGGGATATGGAGCATGCATATTTAGCTTACACACGCAGTCACCTCAGCCAATAATACAGTCAAACAGGTTAGCATTAGCTTGTGAAACTGATCTCAACGCCAATGTGTGTTACTGTCATGGCCCACACATGCACTCTCACTAAAATACATCAGGAACTGTAACCTCCTGACCTCACCCTCGACTCTGTCCCTTCTACTCTGTTGATAGGCATTTGAAGACATTTACATTGAACAAAGAAAAGTGATCAAAATTGTGCTCGAGTACGCGGACAGAATTTTCACCTACATCTTCATCTTGGAAATGATACTGAAGTGGATCGCTTACGGCTTTAAGAAGTACTTCACCAACTACTGGTGCTGGCTAGACTTTCTAATCGTTGATGTAAGTGAAATTTCATTTCTTCCTTACCTATCGACACGGTTTGCAATGTTATGGCTTAATCATATTATTCACAGAATGTTGATGAAATTTTTTAAATATCAAGAACTAATGGTGCGAATCAGTTTGTTGTTTGCGAGCATGAAGGTAAATGCAGAATTCAGTTCACAAAGTATGTTGTGTCTCTTGAAAAAACAATGCTACACTGTCTCACCATATAAGAGAAATTACTTTATATAGTATGTCATGTAGTACTGTGCAAAGTAAGTGATCACTATTTATTTCATTTCCAATCAAAATGGTTATTTTTCAGTACTAGGAAAACAAATTTTTAACAGAACATTACCCAGAAAGCCTTAACAACTAAATATAAAATTTTGCAGTGTTTAGTGTGTCCACCCTTCCATTTTTTTTAGGAGACTTGCTTTCAGTTTTTCAAAGAAGTGTGCAGGGATAGTTTTCCAAAGTTCAGTCTTGGAAGTTGGATGCATTTTCTGCTTCTCACAATCCAAGTAATCGCAGACACATTCAGTGATGTTGAGGTCTGGACCAGTCCGCAGATCTAAGAACACCAGTAGTTTTTTTGATTGATTTGCAGATTTTCTTATTTTTTGTCTATATGCTTTTCTCAGTAAGGGCTTCTTGACAGCTACACATCCTTTCAGACTCATAGTGTTGAGTTGTCTTCTCACAGTGGAAGGATGAGCAAAAACACCTGTGGATTTTTTCAGATCTTAAGTAAGAGTGCAGCCTGATTTTCTCCTCTCTCTCAAATTTGGTTCTTTTAAGGTTCTTTAGTAAAGGCAAAAGTTCTATATAGAGCCATTTGCATGCTTTGGTTCTTTGCATGGTAAAATGGTGAGTGTTTCAGATCAACAAACTACTTTTAATATTAGACACAGATAACCCAAATAAACACAAAATACTGTTTAAATGATGACAAATTAGCAAAAATGGAAGAAATTGGGTAAATGGCAAATACATTTTCACAGCACTATATATGATTCTATATAGAACCATTTTCAAAATGGTTCTATATAGCACCAAAAAGGGTCCTTCTATGGTTGTAAGCTTAACATCATAACAATAGAAGAACCCTTTTTGGTACTATATGGAACCATTTTCAAAAAGCTTCCATATAGAACCGTATACAACACATTCCATTAACTATGCAAAGAACAATTTAAGCATGCAAATGGTTCTAAATAGCGCCATTGCCTTTACTAAAGAACCCTATAGGAATCATCTTTAAGTGTGTACTGTTTATCTGATGGTGACTTATCAGGTTTTGGTGGTTTATCAGGTCTTGCACGGTGGTTAGGAGCCCCTGTATCTTTTAATCACTTTTTGAACTCCAGTTTTTTTTTCACTTATTTTCCCCCTGACTTTCTTTTTCCTTATGCAAGCAGATTATCTTGTATCTTATCTCCTCAGAAATATCTCCTGAAAAACTAATCATTTGTACATAATGACTATTTGCCTAGAGATCAAATAAAGGGTGGTCTCTGACTTTGCACAGTACTGTACATGCATATGAATATACTGATATAACAATCCTGTCTAGTCACAAAGTGCCAGTGTTTAGATTTATGAAATGCTCTTCCATTTAGTTTTTCTGTTTTATTTCATTTATAGTGCATAATGTTGTAAATTAAATGTGGTCATTCTCATTAAAGCTGTAAAAGAAACAATTAAAGCAATGTACTGCAATCAGTTGATGTCACCACCACCAAGCACTGACAGCAAAGTTCACCAGTGCAGATAACAGTAAGCGATGCAGACAATAATAATAATAATAATAATAGTAGCGACAACAAAGTCTGAGTTGTCAGTTTAAGATATATGAACATAAAGTGATAGGTTTAATTGTTTGATAGCTCTCAACAATGTTTTAGTGTCGCCACAAATATTATGCATGAGACTACATGCCTCTCCAGTGCTTGTTGTGTCTCTATGGTGAAGAGATAACTTGAGGGTTTACTCCCTCAGTCCCACAGCAGGCTGCCTGTACTGTTCACAAATCATTATGAATGTAATCTAAGCAGTTTTAGTGATTGTTCCCTAGGGCTCAAAGACCTGCTGCCCTTATCTTAATAAAATTCATTAACACAATGCGACAAACCACAAGCGCTCTCCTTACTTTTATGGCTTGGTTTAATCTTGAAAGGTGAAAACAGAGGTTCCCTGCATCTTAGATTGAGAAAAAGTTGGTGATGACAATTATAGATAAACATGTTTTTTTTTTTATTGTTTACAAAGCCTAGCTGATTGAATAATGCGGTATAAGATTTCACGAACATCTTGAGAGGGAAACAGTAATCTTGACATTAACTGAACAAACTATAATTCAATTCACACAGATTTCACTGATTGGCCTGTTGGCGCGTGCCCTCAGTTATGACCAAATTGGCACCGTGCGAGTCCTAAGGACCCTCCGGGCACTGAGGCCACTACGGGCCGTTTCTCGCTTTGCTGGCATGAGGGTAAGGACCGCTCTGACCGAGATATCCCACTAGTGGCCACTGTTAGTAACGACTTCAGCCGATAAGTGATTATTCGGCCACTGAATAAACGTTTTCATCCTCCAGGTCCACCCAGAGCCCGCTTGGTTTCTCCATGGCTTTTCAACATTTATGACTTACTCTTTCTGCAGGACTGATCGTACTTTGGAAAAGGAATCAGCAAACAGAACAGAATCAACCTCAAACAAAATTACTGACCCGCTTCCGTTTTTTTAACCAAGCTACCTTTTTTTTTCCCCTCACTCCAGCAAGACTGAGGCCTGAGCGAGGGAGGCTTCCCTTTTTTACTTTCACAGGAAGTGCTCAAGCCCTTTGCCTGGCAGGTATTGTCAGCTTGCTAACACTGCGTCTCTATCTTTTCTGTCTCCTCCATTCTCTGTCCCCCTTTTAGGTGTCTTTAGTAAGCCTCGTAGCCAACACACTAGGCTACTCTGACTTCGCTGCCATCAAAACACTTAGGACCCTCAGGGCTCTCAGGCCTCTAAGAGCTCTATCCAGATTTGAAGGCATGAGGGTAAGAGTTTCTCCTCTCTCTGTCTGTCTGTCTCTGTTTCTATCTGCCACTCCGTCGTGTGAAGCGATTTTCTTACTTTCAGTGAAGAACAAGAGTTCAGTGCATTTTTGTAAAGATTCCAAATTTTAATCCGTCTCATTAAGCTGAGATACAGTCAGACCTGCCTAAGTTTTTCTTTGAAGTTTATGAGCTTTGATTCGGTTTATTCAATGAGCTCAAATATTATTCGGATAATCTACTCACAGTTAAGCACACTTCAACCCTCAAGCCATCTTTTCTCCCATTCCTCCAGCGAATTGCACTGTCATATTAAAAAACATGTTTATTCACCACATTCCCAGTACATGTCTTGCAAACTCTCCTTTGGACTGAACCGCAGTACATTCGGCAGTAATTTGATTTAAAAGCCTGCACCCGCCGCATGTAATTTCCACTGTTCTTTTAGGTTTTAATCATGCTTCATCTATTTAATCCACAGTCTGACTAATCTGGCACTACTACATATTTCATATTTCATATATTAAAGGGAGTTCTCCAGACGGAACTGAAACATCTTGCCAGTATTACATTTCATAATTACTGTATTATGATATTATCATGTATATTACTGCATAATTTCATACTGTCCATTGCTCATAAAAATGTCTCATATGCAGCATTCTAATATGAGCTCTAGGATACAGAGCATTTGAAGTGATTTCACTGTGAACTTCACCTGTATTAGCTTTTTATAAAACATTAATATTGTTAATTACTTTTTTTCCTTCATTCCCTGCCAGTATTAAAAAGCAGTTGTGATGTCATGTTAACCTTTTATAACATACCCGGGGGTCAGGACATTAAACAGTCAAAGGGGAAAAAAAGCATGATATGATAAACGATTGCCTAAAAGTAGTTTATATATGGCGCAAGGTGCCATCAGTATTCTGGTAATTGAGTGTCAAACATGGGCATTTTGTATATTGAAGTCCTTTTCCCTTTATTTTCCTTCATCAGTCATATAGCCAGTATTAGCTATTCATCCATTTCTTTATACCTGTTTACAAAAATGCAGTGCTGCCTTGGTTTGTCCTTTAAATCTAAATAACATGGGGCTGATCCTGATCCAGCTTCTGTTTATTCAGCCTTAAATCAACGATAATCAGCAATATGTAACCCGTGTCTGTTGACAACCCACAGACTGAGAAGAAAATTGAATTCTAGTGCATTAGATTTGCATGCTGTGTAACAGTTAGGCCGAGGCGCACGGAATTCCCCCTCCGTCGCTGTAAATCTGGCAAATACGATTAGACGTCACAGCGCTTTAACAGCTGCTGCCAGAGGCACATTGCTTTCTTTACATGGGTAAAGAAAGTGCAGTCTCATTCTCAGAAGATCAGCTGGGTGGCAGATCCCTTTGTGACACTTTTCTTCATCTGACAATTTGGCCAAACTTGTATTGCTGAGGCTCTTTTAAAATTAGACATCAACAGCCAGCCTCTGCACTTTTAGCAGCTTTCATTGTTCACGTTTAAAACGAGAGCTTATTTATTCTGATTCAAAAATAAAACCTCTAAGAAGTCGTATGTCTCAAGGCTCTCAGTGTTAAAGTATTCTTCTAGGAATGGCCTCCAGCACTGTTGCTGTCAGACACTAATAAATGGGTCTATATTTGCCAGATTCCTCTGCTCACTTTGTGCAGTGATGTTCCGTCGCTCTCCTGTTGTTATTCCATAATGCCACCTACCTAACAGCCAGTATTACCAAAGTGCTATTAAGATGGTCCTATATATCTCTTCACAAAGGCTTAAAAAAAAACTCAATTCTTTCACTGTGCAATGCTGAGAGCTTTCATTTTGGTCCTTTGGTTTGTTAGACTTTGTTTTTTCCAAATATGCACGCGTATGGCCATCAATGTTATTTTTCATTCTTCATTTCATCTTTATGTTAATTTTGAGAAATGCCTGGTAGAATTAGAATGAAATGTCTTGGGTCATCTGTAAATATGTAGATTTTAAAACAAGAGAATAGACGGGTACCAGTGAATGTCTCAAGTCTCTGATAGCTGTTTGTATCCATGGGAACCAGGTGGTGGTGAACGCTCTGATCGGGGCCATCCCCTCCATCATGAACGTCCTGCTGGTCTGCCTCATCTTCTGGCTCATCTTCAGCATCATGGGAGTGAACCTGTTCGCAGGAAAATTCGGCCGCTGCATCAACCGCACAGGCTTCATCTACAACTCCTCGCACATTAACAACAAGACGGAGTGCCTGGCGATGAACGACACACAGTACTACTGGACAAAAGTAAAAGTCAACTT
>JAILXH010279809.1:15259-27759 GCA_023558415.1 Piaractus mesopotamicus | reverse complement strand
AGCCGGATGGAGCTATTCCCAAACGACTGCACACGCTCCACGTCTGCATTTCTGTGTGTGCACAGAGGAAGAATAATATGGGCACTAATTTATTTGGTGTTGTGGCAAAGATTGACGAGCTTCCTGGCCGCGAGTGTGTACACATATGTGCCTGTGCTCAGGGGGAAAGAAAAAAAGGAGGATGGGTTTAGTGAGCAGACAAGTTGTGTGTGGGGGAAGCGTGTGTGTGTGTGTGTGTGTGTGTGCTTAGTCCTCCACCTTTTGCTAACACCCCACCTGAGCTCTCACACAAACTCTCTGATCAGTGGCAGGTAAAGCACTCCCCTCGGAGCGGGGGACTCCAATGCCACGGGGCACACCCCCCTCACCATGTCACTGCACACGCTACTCCCAGAGGAGAGAGAGGGAGAGAGAGAGGGACAGACGGAGAGAGAGAGAAGGAGGAGGAGAAATTTGCATTATGCCTACATTCCTCCTGTGCCGTTCCAACAAACATGAATCAAAATGTGTGTGAACCCTACGCAAGCATACATATTTATAGCTGATTGACAAGTCGAGCTGAAGTCATTACAGAAATCCTATAATGCTTCCGTATCTCAAGTTTCTGTTTTTTTTTTTTTGCCATCTAATTTTGTCATTTTATTCCACAAACTCCTGTTAAACACGTTCTGCCTGAATGGTAAATTAAAACTGTGTGGAAAGAAGGCGAACAAGCCTGCTGAATGAAAAGCTTTCTGCATTCTGCTGTCTGGCTATTTTTGGTTATGGACGCCATGCGTGGTGAGGCTTGACGTTGCACTTCGCCGAGAGTAGGGCTCACTGAAGCCGAAACATCACGGGAACGCTTTTTGATCGACTGCTGCAAGAGGCCGTATACTGGACTGCTAGAATGATGCCCCTAAACTCCTTAAACTTCAGGCTTATTATTAAGTTACTCAGCTTAGGACTTGGTACCCTATAACTACTATGAACTACCCAGTAACTACTTTGAAACAACTTATGCAATTGCGACAGTGAGAAAATGAAGTCCTTTAGAGCAGTGTTTCTCAAACCAGTCTTCTGGGACCCCCAGATGGCCCACGTTTCTTGCTCAATGACAAATCCCAGCACATAGGGATAGTGTAAAATTTGGAACAGCAGAGCGTCCCTAAGGTCTACTTTGAGAAACACTGCTCTAAAGGACTTCATTTTCTCACTGTCACAATTGCATAAGTTGTTTCAAAGTAGTTACTGGGTAGTTCATAGTAGTTATAGGGTAACAAGTCCTAAGCTGAGTAACTTAATAATAAGCCTGAAGTTTAAGGAGTTTAAGGGCATCATTCCAGCAGTCCAGTATACGGCCTCTTGCAGCAGTCGATCAAAAAAGCGTTCCCGTGATGTTTACAGAGTCAAAGCAGTGGCTTTACCACAAGTCTAATTTACAAAATTTTGCCCTTTTCCCAAATGTAGTCAGTCAGCCATGACACGTTTGGTGTTTAAAGTTTGCTCTTTTATTTTTGCACTGAAGTGACGAGGCTAATATAGCTACCAAGTCAGCCCAATGTAAGTTTGAAGCCTGCCAAATAGCACTGTGTAAACTGCATGCCGAAATCATAACACATTTGCATCGAACCACTAAGTAATCTCAAACAGACTTACTGTCTGAAACTTTAAGACATGCTGTTATGTATAGAAAAAGGAAAAAAGCATGAACAATATTCAGGTTTCAATACTGCTACTAGTACTGTTTTGTTATGTGACATTTGATTTTGTTGATTTTTATGTCATTCAGTGTCAAAAAACCACACAAACATATCCATTTGAGACTTAACAAATATGGGGTTTAAATGATTCAGGGCAAGTGTGTTATGATTTAGGCTCGCAGCTTACCCAGTGCAAACAAATGACCTTACTTGTTAGCTACATTAGCCTTGTAGCTTTTGCCTGAACTACTGCTTTAAGGCCAATCTGAGAGTAGCGCCACAATTTCTCTTCTAACAGTGCAGAATAGGATTCAGAGCGGGAAAAGCTGCTATTACAGTGGATCAGCAGGAAACGTTTACTCTGAGCTTTTCAACTGACAGGCACACGGCAGCGCAAAACAGAGCGGCTTCTTAACCTGCACCGAGCCATTTCAACCCCACACGCTGAAGCAGCTCTAAGCCATGACTGAGAGCTCTCCATCGCTTTAGTTAAACAGTGAATCAGTCCCTCTCAGGCCCCGCAGGGGAGCCAATCCAGCGTGCTGGATAACAAAGAAACAGGAGGAAGAATATATATAATGAAAGCTTCAAAAAAACGGCCCGCACAATTACACCGAGAAAACCTTTACACAACAACAAAGCGGCTTGTTCCATCGCACAGGGGAATTCTCTCTCACCACGCAGCACCGATGCTTTACCCCTGTAATTGCTGCATTAGTATGCAATTCTGGGAGAGCCTTCACTGCCGCTGCAGCTTTATTGAATATGATCTGCTCTATAGGACTCAGTTCTGCACAAAGAGGCATAGATTTACGCATGGTAACACAGCAGAATCACAGCGTAGCGTGTGTATGTTTAGAAAGGGGGTGGGGTCGGGGGAGAATGTGTGGCAGATATGTGTAATATGGTCTGTTAGGAATGGCAGAGGCCATGTAATGAGCATATACAGACAAGAAAGAACCTCTGTGACGCTTATTCCAACCCTGCCGCCCCCTAAAAACAACACACACACAGACAGACCCGCACGCAACAAACACCACTGATGCATTCAGTCAATGGGTCAAGAGAACACAGCCAGCACGCACATGGTGCATAGTGATCATAGAGAATACTTCGACTGAAAGTAATCAGGCCACGTCCAATTCTCCAAAAGTGTGTGAACATGTGCGTGTGTGCATGTGTGTGTGTGTGTGTGTGTAAGTGAATTCCCAAAGCCCCCCACACACCCATCCTGAGCCTGATTTGACCCAGCCCAGAGGGAAACTCTACTCTCAGTAATGGCCACAGTGAACATTCATTTCCACTGCAGTGAGTGTGAGTGGAGGCAGCAAATGGAGCCAGCCAAAGGTACGGACAAACGACCTGCAGCTGGGGCCCCATCACCTCACTGCATAACGCTTTACCTACCAGCGCATTCACTAGGAAAGCATATCCTACACAGGCAACACTTAGAATGCAGTGTTCAAAAATGAACAACAAAAGACGTCTCCAGGCCTCCCACGACCACTATATTTTAGCTGACGATTAATTGCCATGCACAACTTACTTGTCTTTTTTCAGTTCATTGTGCGCAGCTAAAGTGGCTAAATCGGCTAATTCACTATTTTGCTTCTTAGCTCTACATATTCAACAGCTCCCAACTAACAACAGGGGCAGCTCTAGCTCAAATAAACAAACCTTACTCACTGCTTCCCCCTGTAAGTGTTATAGCGCCAGTCAGAAGTTAGAACTTGTTGTTTTTCTAAGATTCACAATGTGCATACAAGAAATCTCAGAAATGACAACTATGGGAAAAGGAAAAAAAATGCTTGCAATGTAGTTTTTTAAAGTACATTAATGTAATAAAAATAGCATAATGGGATTTCAATTGGTGCATTCATCAAACTACACTTACACAATGTAAAAAGCAGCTGGAAAAAGGAAAAAAAAGAAGTTAGAAGCTTTTTATATGCTAGTGACAATATAATAAGTATAAGGTAAATATAAATTATATTCAGGTGTGAGGCTGAAACAGAGGGTCAAAAGCAACAACACTACTCCTTAGTGATGCCCCCTCCACTTAAGTAACCAACAGCAACAATAATAATAATAGTTGTTGTTTTAGTCATTACTACAGTATTATTTTAGTTGTGCAAGCACAATCTGGAAGCATTAAATTTTATGAAAACATCTATCAGAATTTTCCAATATGAACAATGGCTGTGCTGTGGGGATACTGGATGGTGAACGCAGTGTCATGGCATGTGTGTGTCTATGCATGTCTTGTGAGAGTGCTGAGGCCACTGTTAGATAAACCATTCCATTTACCTGAAGACTGGTGCTGCTTTTCTGCACATTTCAGGGGAAATGTAGCACACACCTGGCCGGCCACCTTACTCAGCTTCTTCTCTGAGAACATCCACACACATGACACACCGGCCAGGCCGTCTGTGTCTAACATGTACACTCCTGAATTTCCTCGTGCCCTGACTCTCTTACCGTGCAAAGCTATTCATAGCTCTTTGATATTCATAGAGCTCAAGCAGAGCTATATATAAAAGACACACTGGACTCTTAAGTCATATGTTATGTGTATGCATTCTGCATTCGTCCTTCTTTAACCGGTGCTTTTCACACTGCTCAAATGGCATTTGCCTTGTGCTTGGCTGCCAGTGTGACCAGAGCCAGTAGTGCAGAGTACAGTAGAGAGAGAACAGTAACTCCTGACCCAGCTGGCCCTGCCTGTCAGCCACAATAGCGGTTCTGGCCTTTACTGAATGTGTCACCCTGCTAACCATCATATCAGTTTGCATAACAAGCCCCCGTGTCCTGAGTTCCAAGGTCAAGCCAGCAGTCACAGTTACTTACAGCAGTGGGCAGAAAAGAGACAGACGAGGTCTAGGTGACTTTTATTGTATAAATGATGTAATGCATGAATACAAAGTGGAAATCTCCACACCATGGAGGATTTATGAGTGTGATGGTGGGACTGTGTGGACTTGAAGTGCCCACATCACTTTACTCCCTTAAACTTTTTGAAAGAAAAAAAAATGGTGTAGTATGTAAACACTGTTTCAAACTATACCATTCATTCCCTAGTCTGTATATGGAGACTGAGCTGCAAAAACAGCCTGGTTTGAATTGTTTTGTTACGTCACAAAAATCATCACACTTACATATATCTGCCTATTCAGCCAACAGTATATAATAGTTTAGCCCTGATCATTCTAGTTACGTAGTATGTAGTGAAACAGCATGGACTGTTTTTTTTTTCCAAATGAGGCAAAATATAGGGCAGTATTTTATCATATTTATGTATATGCAGATATACAGTATATAGATAAAGAGAGGCTGGAAAATAGCAATGCAAAAATTAATTATGACTGTTTGTGGTACACAAACCCACACAAATGTCATAAGTGGACCACAGAGAAAAAAAACAAAAAACAAGAAATGTGTAGGATATGGGTGCTTTCGAGGCATCTTGGGCTGCAAGACTGAGCTTTAACGTGTGTTTGTAAGGCGGCTGTTTCGTTACTCAACACATTGAGTAATTCTAGCCATGAGAAGGCATTATACCCTCCCTCTCTGTCTCCTGCTCTGTTCTCATCAGTGGAGGAAAAGAGCAACCAAGGACAGATCAGATGAATGACATCAATGGCTTTAGCGAGGTGCTTCCAGAGATGTGTGGCTAAGACAAATGGGGCTTGTTACATTAGCAAGCGATACTGAATCCCGCCATTCGCTGATATAGCCCCGATAGAGCTGTAACCAGACGCACCCAACCTTTCCACAGATCCGCTGCGTCATGGGACCTCCAAAAGGGAGCTTTCTCAGGCATTCAGCTGAGGCCACTATCGCTCTCTCTCCATCTCTTTATTTCCTTCTCGCTCGCTCGCTCTCTCTCGGTCTGCTCACCTGTCTATCCTCATGAAACCGCTTATGCAGTTACAGTATTCTGACCTATGGATTCCTGTCATCTCTGGCAGGTGTAGAGAAAAAGAGAGACAGAGCGAGGAAACGTTGAGGAAGTGAGGGAGAGATGAATGAAGTTGTAAGTCACACTGGAATTCAAAGAGGAGATGAAGTGCTTTCATGTCCAGCAAAAATGTACTGTAAGTGCAAGAAATACTCTCAGTGATGGAGAGCTATTGAAGTATTTGCTCTGCGCTCGAGCATACAAGGCTGCTGTTACGACAAATAGAGTTTTGAGAGCAGCTAAGTGAATAGTCTCCAGATAGAACGCCAACAGCTGAGTAAACACATTGTTCATCTGCCTAACTACAGTATTTCTCTATAATTCATAATGGAGATGCACCAAAAGCATTCTCTCAAGGCTCTGGTGCCAAAAGAAAAAAATTATGGTTAGACTAAACAGAAAAAAGTCTAAGTTTAGATTAAAAGAGAAGCGCTAGCATAGCAGCACTCCTCTTTAGATCAGGCAGACTATGTTCAAAGCACATTCCTTGATCACACAGGCCGTGCAGCGTGAGAAGTGGCCTTGCACTCACTGCTGTCAAGCAGAGTTCACAGACTGCTTACAGCATGCTAGTCCCTCCTGCACCACTGTTTTCACAGCCCTGCGAACCCTGGCCTGCTTCCATTGGTGGGATTATGCAGCCAGGCGCAAAGCGTGCTTCCCTTGCATTGCATGCTTGCAGAAAACGGGCCAGTGGGTGCATTTATATACGCTGTATGATGTGTATTCTTGTGCTTTGTGCTTATCATATACAGTACCGTATAACAGTCAGAGAGAACACCTTCATTTATTTCATTTCCAGTCAGAACGGCCATTAAGTACATTAAGTTTTTCGGCATCAAGAAAAAAGCAGAAAAAGATATATTTTATAGAAAATTGCACAGAAGCTACACAAACTAAAAATGTAATATTTCAGTATTTAGTGTGTCCTCTCTTTATAATAAAGACAGCTTCCGTTCTTTTCAGGTGATTTGTCTTCAGTTCTTCAAAGAAATCAGCAGCGATATTTTTCCACAAAGTTCAGTCTTAGAAGTTCGTTGCATTTTCTGCTGCTCACAATCCAATTAATCCCAAACACTTTTGATGATGCTGAGGACTGGGCCCAGTAACAGCTTCTTAACAGCTACACATCCTTTCAGACTCATAGTGCTGAGTTGTCTTCTCACAGTGGAAGGATGGACAGAAACACCTGTGGATTGTTTCAGATCTGCAGTAAGAGTGGAGCTTGATTTTCTCCTCTCTCTCAAAGATGAAAGCTTTAAGTACCGTTTATCTGATGGTGACAGTTTCGGTGGTCTAGCAGGCATGGCTGTTAAGAGTTCCATTTTCTCTCCATCTTTTAATGACTTTTTGAACTTTATTTTTAGAAACACCTGTTTTTGCCTCATGTTTTTCATTTGTTTGCTTATTGTTATTTTTGACTTTTCCCTTTCCTGTGCAAGTGGATTATCTTAAATCTAATCTCCTCAGAAATGCCTACTAGACAATGAATGACTTTTTTGACTGGAAAATAAACAAATAAAGGGTGGTCACTGAAACTTTACAGTACCGTATGTAAATGCTTTAGTGTAGACATTTGTGTGATCTAAGTGTGTTTGTTTTTAGCCCATTTTGAGGACCACAGGTCTTCCAAATCACAGGAACACATGACAAACATTAAGGATATTTTGCTGCCATTTTCACTACAAATGTAGCTTTTCCTAGACAAAAAAGGAGACAAAAGATTTTCTTCTGGTTTCTGGGGTTCACATTAGAGTTATGTTCAGGTGTAGTTATAGCACTCCTCAGCTACAGTGACAAAGAAGTCAAAGGAAGCACTCACACAAACAGCAACACCAACACATCTCCACGTTTGTGTGTGTATGTGGTTTGCTGCCACCTCTGGTTGAACCTACCTTAGTGACGGGCCGGTGAATGAGACACGGAGCTCTAATCCCGGCCAGAGAAAAGAAGCAGTGAGATTAATGATTGCATAAACACATCCCCTAAAGCCTGTGGAATAATACGAAGGCACAGAGCCGTGCTCCGTGGGGAGGGAAAGGCTCTTAGAGTCAGCTGACTGGCGGCAAATCCCAGGAAGTGGCCCTGTGCGCTCCCTTTGTTGCCTCAATAATACTGGGAAACAGTCAATACTTTCCACTGCAGAGCATGGAGAAAGCAGCACCAGCTCTGAATGACCAAGCCAGTGCCATTGGCTTTGGGCCTACAGGATCACCTCAGCTTTCCAGGAGAAATTTGCTTTAGGCAAATTAACTGTGAGCTTACCTGAGGGCTAACACCCTTTCAGAACAACATGGGGTAGCCTACACTCCTAAATGATTCTTGCCTTGGATGTGCGATTCGAGGAAACAGCATAGAACCTTTACATTGTGAGAAGGTTTCCTAACTTCAAGAAGGTTCTTCACACTCACACATCTCATTTACAAAAATGTTTCTTTAAAGAACCATTCCAAACCATCTTTAGGGAACCAAATGCGCTTTTTCTATGGCAACACTCAAAAGAACTCATGTCACAAATGTAATTCAACTCAGAGGTCTGTTACCTGACCTGAGTCATGACAAAACACTGTGTTTTGGGCAGTGTTCAGGCTCTATTTTGTTTTCTAATGAGTGACTTTATGTAGTAGATTTTGTGCACTCTCACACACCTCCTCTCCTGCATTCTGCATTCTTGTGCTCACTCTCTCCAGTAATGCTACAGTCTGTATCTGCATTTGGAATAGCTCCACAGTTTGAGGAGTGGGTGAATGTACCCTTGAATGAAACCGTGGATGATGAGAGGGACAAGTGGGGTTGGTGGAAAGGTCACAGCAGTTCTTTTCCCTTGTTTGCTAAGCTCACCCAAAGTGTAAAGCACTTCTGCAACATTAGCAGCATTATTGAGAGGGACTTTAGTGCAATGGGGCTAACAGTTGATCGATGGATGTTGTTCTCTGCCTGGTACAATCAGCGATTCTCCAAAAGTATATTGATAACAAATAATAAGTGTATTACATATACGCAAAATACCAGTTTATGTCAGAATTACGTTTTTATTACTCAACTCAAGCACTGACAAAGCAAAGAGCTGTAAAACTGCATCTGCGAAAGAAGCCAGTCACAACTCTGATTCAATTAAAAGCCAGCTCTGTTGATGCATAGTGTCTAATGCAACTTCAAAAGTGAGCTTACAGTCTATTAGAGGCTCTAAAAACAATAAAACACCAACTCCAACATCCTGGTGGCCAAAGAAATGTGTCCAGCAATAATCTTTCATTACAAATATTAGCATGCTTGCTAACATTACTCTGGAAAGAACAGCCTTGTAGCTGGAACCTCAAAAACCATCCCTAATCACACAGGAAAGACAGAGACCAAGGAGCCTACATCCAAGCCTAAGATTCAGAAGCGTTCAGGCTGGTGCAGCATACTGAGAGTATCCTATTCCAGAAGGCCTCTCTTCAATGTGAGGGCAGTCAAACCCCCCTGACTAATGAGGGTTGAAGTGTAACCCCTTTGCAAGACCCCCTGTGGGCGGTACCCCTCTAGGCACATTCATTAGGAGATGAAACAGTGTGTCCTGGGGCAGTGCAGCCGTCCACCCAGTCCGGACATGTTTAATTTAAGCTCATGTGAAGAGGGGCCAGATTGGCCCCACATCCAACTAGCAGAGAGAGTAGGGGAGCCAGTTGGAGGCAGGGGGGCCGAGGGTGCTGGAGGACAGAGTGATGGACGAGGAGTAATGAAGAAACAGCTAAGCTTTCACACAGAGTGTGGGACTGTAGGTACATTCCAAGCAGTCACAGAAGAGAATTAGTAAAATATGAATTAGGCACAAATTGACATAAAAATTGTGTTATTGATACTGATTTAAAGGTCAGTTAGGAGATAATACTGAGTAAAATTAACCAGTATATTTTAATATGGTCAAAAAATTTAACAAACTAGTAGTTTTAGTTAGTTTGGGGGCAGACCTTTGAGGCATTCGTAGGGGTCCAGTTGGTTTCTCATAACTGGCTCTTTTTTTCTTATTGGTTTTAGTCACTTCTTTTCATATAAAGACTTTTTTTTATGTTATCTTCATGCAAAAACTTTGGTTCAGTAGTTTGGTAGTCCTTGTAAAGGCTGGCTTTAGAGCATAATACCATTCAAATCTTCACAAATGAGTCTTTGTATTAGAACAATCTGTTAACTGCATCATAAAACAAGCTTATAAATATCAGTGTATTTACTGGCAGATTTCAACAATATGAATATATCCATGACCTCAATATCAATGTTTATATCCTAATATGAACCACTATCAGGGCTAAACGATTTAATTGTGATTTTCTGAACTATAATTGTGACTGCAATTTAAATGTGATTATTTTCTTTAAGTTAGGCTCCAGGCTTTTTTTTCGCCAAGGCAGTCCAGCATATCTATTGAAGGATTGAGGCTTGAACACTGAATATAATGTGCCAGTTCATGAAATTAAATTTTAAAAAAACTTGTTAAACTTTAATATAATTAAAATTGCAGCTTTTGCAATTTGATAATTGCCCTCTTTTAAATTTGCAATTTCGATATAAACATGATTTACCGTTCAGCTTTAACCACCACAAACAAAAGCAAGATTTTTTCATTTGATCTGTCTTTACAGAAGAGCCTACTGTGCTACTCTTGTAATTACCCTCTTTAGATTCTATAGCTCTTTGACACTATTTGCCAGTAGTTGAAATAAATAAAGAAAGAAGGTTCCTTGTGAATTGTATTTTAAAGGGAAAATGTCAGACTCAGGGCCGCAGGAATTATGCACCACTAATTGCCAGTCGACATTAGCTCTCTTCAACCTAACATTTCCCTTTCATCCCAATGCTCTTTCATATACCTACATCAGAGGATGGAGTTCAGCTCCAGGCCCTAACCACACTACACTTCATTCCCATACATGCTCCGCAGCCAAGACCTTCACAAGTTATCTTGCCATGACAATTAAAAGACATTGTTCTTATCATATCAGCTAATCCTCTGCCTTTATGAATCCTCCTTATTTATTAAGGCTCTGCTTTTCCTTGTTAGATATGTAGAACCAATCTCCTGTAATTAGCAACTCCTAACCTTTGGGGGTCTAATCCCTGCTGAACCGTGGATTTGTACATCAAAGCGCACGTTTTTCCCATATATCGGGGTGCTTGAAATTACAGTCGATTTTAAAATCTGCACTTATTTGTATAGCATGGATGCAAACAGCACTTCCCCCTTTTTTATGTCTGCCAGAATCCTGTGGGTTTGCAGTAAAGAGTTCCTAATCCACTCCAGTGCAAACCAAATATAGAGTGAACACTGAATTCCAAAAATTCAGACTGGGAGCCAAGAGCCTGGCTGTGCACATAAAGTGGAATAGGCTCTCCCTCCACACTTGTTTTCCATATCGCAAAAGATTAGATTTCTTTGGTGGCTTAAGATGCATGCTGGAAGAAGCAAGGCGATCGCTCCGGGGGATGGAATCAAACGTGCTAAAATGAAGTGAGCATGACCGCCTTTCTAGTTGTCAGCACCGTTCGTTTCCCCGCCGTTAATTGAAAGTTAATTAAACAATCAATGCTCTCTGGCTTCAGTGTCTGCTTTAACAGCTTGTCCAGCGACTCCCTTAATGGACTGCTCGCTCTGATGTTTAGAAGGTTCCGGCAATTGCGGTCCCTTTTGCTGTCCGGGACTGGAGAGAATGCATTGCGTAATGGAGGGAGAGATTAAACAAAAAGAGAAAGAAAGGGAGAGTGGGAAAAAAAAGTGGAAAAAAGCTTCCCACACACAGAGGGGAGAGCATCTCAGAGCATTCATAGGGAGAGAGCTAGGAGCCTTAATTGGCTCTAATGAGAGTGAAACATATGTGGCAGCGTCTCTCACTGTGGGAGAGAGCAGATACAGGCTGCAATAGCAGCAACTTCCCCTTCACATCAAGCTCGGTCTAACACGCTCACTTAAGGGTTTTTACACCATCGTCTTCCATCCAGTAAAGTCTGTGTAATTGGCCATTTAGCAACTGGGAGCAATTATTGCTGAACTACGCAGAACAGCCAAATCTATGAACACACAGTCCAACAGTAAAAGTCCAAAGAGCTCCTTAAAGGTCACAAAAACAAAAAACAACAACAAAAAACAGACATGCAGTGTTCATCACTCTGGAATCAATAATGTTGTATTATGAACTAAGCAAATGAACATAAGTATTTAACCACACCTAAAAAGACTACTGAATCTTGTATAAGTAGAAAAAAAGAATATTACTCTTGCACTATTGCACTGGTTCCCTGTTTCCTCCAGAATTGATTTTAAAGTTCCTCTTAAAACGTCCTCTTCAAAAGCTGTAAAAGACTTGCTTCAAACATTACAGACGGTCTAATGCTGCCTTTAGATGTTAGTGTAAAAAAAAAAACAAAGAAAAAAAAAATGTTGCCTCATGCCGCGCAGCACAATCAGTGGCAGTACGTTACCAATAGAGGCATGTAACCGTGTAAACATTGCTATGGTGATAGCATTACTGGAGTAGCAGCACTGTTCCTGCCCATGTGTGGGGCAATACTGTTAGTCAATATTTTACCCTAAAACATGACTGGAACTCATGCTAGCATTTCTAATTGTACGTTTTTGTTGTGCTTTGGGTTTTGAATAGGTACGCCTGGACTTCAACTATGAGCATTCAGCATTCGTATTTCTGAAAAAAGTCAACATGCTGTGAAAATATAACATTTATTGACAGAACGTTCTGCTGCCGGCTGCGGTACATTGCCGTTACCACTGGCTGTGGTGGAATTTTCTGATACTGCTCAATTGAAAAATGTGGCATATCTGATTTGCCATATCTGTCTACAATCATAATGTAAATGTCATCCAATGG
>JAILXH010279799.1:16217-27067 GCA_023558415.1 Piaractus mesopotamicus | reverse complement strand
AGAGTTCAGTCCCTCATTGGCATCTGGCAGGAGGGAGCGGTCACTCCGCCATCCGGAAATGGCACTTTTCCCAAGTTTGATGGCCGATGGTGGAGTGATGTAATGCTAGCTAGCGTAGCCGAGTAACCGGTGCCCAGAGTCACTGGATTACCCACAGGACTTTTTGGTATATGCTGCCAGATTCCAATGAAGGACTCAACTGACTCTCAATATAGGTCTAATGGGATGTTACCCTTAAGCAAGCTTGGTATCTTCAGTGTCTGTTTTGAATAAGAACTTTAACAAAGAGATAATACATCCTAATATCATTCAAATATTCCTGCAGAAAATCAAACTGCAGCGCAGATCACATGAAATCATAACACTAAAATAATTGGCTGGAAAGAAATGCTTGGTTTATGTATGTAGCTGTTCATTGTCTTGCACTTATGTGATTGGGCAGCCACTGAAGTTTACTGTTTTTTATTTTTATTTATTTATTTTTTTTACTGCTACATCCCTGCCCTTTAGCTGTGGTAAAATCACTGTGACGTGCAGTCTCTCATGACTCATTGCATTATTTTTGCCTGATGCAACACATAGTGAGACTAATGTGCTTATTGATTGCCTGCATTTTTCACATTTTACATTCACTTTCAGCTGAGTTAAAGACAGTTCCTAGCCACACCATTCCAAACGGCAGCCAAATTAATTAGAGCAAGTCTCGCAATCATGCCAACAGCAAAAGAGGCCCACTGTTTGGTCAGCCCCAGTGGACGTTCAAAAGTCAAGTGCATATCTAGTCCCTACTCTTCTTTTCTACTCCACCTTGGGGAGTGACTTGTTCAGCTCTCAGAGGATGGACTGTTTACTCCAGCAAGACTAAATCAGCATTCGCTCATTTTTTCTGAGCCTCCTACTTCAGCAAGCACCCGTGCACTTCATGTCTCTTTGTTTTAAAGGTCTGGTGCCGTGAGAATTGTTATCGCTTGAGCATGACCGCAAACAAGAAGCAAGGTTCTCCACTAGGCAGCCAGCTCCCTCCTACTGAGGAGCGCTTTCATGCTGCAAGAGACTTTCAGGGCACAAAATCCCACAAACAACAGAAAATCAAATTATGTCAGTGGTGCGACTCAGAAAGCCTTATTTGAGCACACCAGGGGGTAGCGGAGGAAGAGTGGGTCAGTTTGCAGTCCACTCTCAAATTCAGACCAAGCGGTAAGAAGATTTAAAGGGCCGCATATCATAGCAAACCAAAATGTCCCCCCTTTTTTTAAGAAAAGGGTTTGTTGTAATATATAGTGTAAACATTGTTAAGGTTTATTTTAGAAATCACTCCCCAGTCCATACAGCCCTTATAAAGAAGTTAATCTGCAAAAAATGCCTGTTTTAATTCATTGTTTTTGTGATTTCACCAAATTCAAGAAATTTACATTCACCTAGTACAACCTATAACAGTTTAACCCCACCCCTTCACATTTATGTAATAAGGAGTGTTTCCTGGACTGCTTTTTGAATGAAAAGAGAGGAGCAAGTGTCAGTCTTAAAGGCACAGAAACAAAAACATCCTGTTTAATTGTAAGGGATAAAGAGAGTTTGGAAGATATTTGTAAATGTAAGAAAAACAAGAAAAAACAAGAATTATTGGAACATAAAACCACTCAAACGTAAGCAGGAACAGGAAGAAAAAGAGCAGGAAAAAGCATTAAAGTGTCCATATCCTGCATTTTCTTGTATTTTATTTTCTTGTGAAGTCCCTTCAAAACATTTGTGGTTTTATGTACCAAAAATGGTAAATAATTCATTTTTTCATGACCATTTTCAACCTCTCTTTAGCCCTTTGAATGAAACAGGCTGTTACTGTTTGTTACTGTGCCTTTAAGATTAATATAAGATAAGTGATGAGCTCCAGTATTGCACCTCACTCAAAAAGCAGTCTTGGCCGAAGCACTTCCTAAAACTTCAGTGTGACTTCAACTCTCTGGGGCTTACCTGAGTACGCCATTCTAAAAGTTTGAGCTATGCACCTGGGCTGGTAGAGGTGGTGTAATGGTGTGTTTTCATGGCACACTTTGGGCTTGTTAATGCCAATCAATCATCACTTAAATGTCACAGCATATTTGTTGCTGGCCATGTGCGTCCCTTTACGGCCACACATGGCCCATCTTCTATTGCCTCCTTCCACCATGATAATGCAACACGTCACAAAGCAAAAAATGAGTGAATAATGAGGTCAGTGTTTTTCAGTGGCCTTCCCAGTCACCGGATCTGAACCCAGCACCTTTGGGAAGTGGTAGAGATTCACAGTATGAAAGTGCACCAGAAAAATCTAAAGGAATTGCATTATGCAGTCATGTCAGCATGGACCAGAACTGAGGCTTTGAAAGGGATGCCCTACCCAGTATTAGTATAGTGTTCCTAATAAAGTGCTTGGTGAGTGTATGTAAATGTGTTGGTTCTCTTGACATCACAAGAACAATGTGTTCAAAACAGTTTTTGTATTTTTTTCCCCATATAACTGCATGGAGGTGGCACGGTGGTGCAGTGGGTCCTTTCTGTGTGGAGTCAGCATGTTCTCCCCGTGTCTGCATGTGTTTCCTCCGGGTTCTCCGGTTTCCTCCCACAGTCTAAAGACATGCATTCAGGCCAATTGGACATGCCCCTAGGTGTGAGTGTGTGAGTGAATGTGTATGTCTGTCTGTCTGTCTGCCCTGTGATGGACTGGCGACCTGTCCAGGGTGTATCCTGCCTTCCGCCCGATGACAGCTGGGATAGGCTCCAGCTCCCCCCGTGGCCCAGAAGGATAAGCGGCTTAGAAGGTGTGTCTGTGACTGTATGGACTGGGGAGTGAACAATACATTTTGAAACTTTGATAATGTTTACAAATTACTTTAAACTCCCTCATTGCAAAAAGTAAAGGATTTTTTCTTTGATATGGGTCCTTTAAATACAAAAAATACAGACTGAAGCCCCTTTAAGAGTTAAAAGACTTCAGCTTGATTAGTCACTGGCAAACACATACTGATTTACTCAATTTAATTATGAAAACAAATTGAACACACTTATAAAAGTCTGTCTGTCTCTCTCTCTCTCTCTCGCCAGTCGCTGTCCGAGGTGGTATGTGGTGCATAACGGTGAATATGAAGTACTGTAATTCAATAAACTCTCTTTCTCTCTCTCTCTCTCTCTCTCTCTCTCTCTCTCTCTCTAACCCTAACGCACACACTTACACCAATTGCTTGTTTTACACAATAGTCTGTATCTGACACCTAATTGTCACCCAGTCAATACAGTCTCTAATTGGAGTATTTTTGGTGATTAAATTTGAACTTTAATAGTCCCTAAACGGCAGCAGTCTAGACAGCTTTGATGTGTTCTGTTCCCTTTCTCTTCCGCTCTCATCCTTCATTCTGTGAACACAGGTGCAAATCGCACTGCCAGCCTGCTCTCCTCCAGACACAAATATCCATTATTGCCTCCAATTTCAACAATTAGCAGCACAGGCCCGATCTGTTCCTCTCAGCAAATAAAGCTGAATTAAAGCACCACCTGTTGACACTTTTGGCAGAATTGGTAGTTTTGCAATGACAAGGAAAATAGTCTCTTTTTGGTTCCGATGTTTGCAAATCTGAAAAACTATCAGTAACTAAAACAAATGAGTTGAGTAATATGTTTACAGTTCCCTCTTTGATGCAGAAATAAATCTTTCTTAAACATTAACGCTGATTTTAATATATTGTTCCAATATGTCTTTTTATAAATGTTGCAGACTGCAGTGGCAGATGGTGTAATGATTCTGGGTAATTTGACAATACTGTACTGTGTGTCCTGTTAATTGTGCATAAATATTCAATACAGAATGAATGATTATATGACCTATTTTTAGGTAGAGAGGAATTCTGCAGACTAGATCAATTTTGTGATGCATCATTTATTACATTTATATGCACAGAGTAGCCCAACTAAATTCTCAGTTAGTCTTATTGTAACTGGAACAGACTGATGCATTTACTGATGCTATTGTCTGATGAAACTACAATGTGAAATGCCCTCTTCATGATACACAGTACACATGTATGAGTATGCCAATGTAATATCAATATCACTATCCAATATCAGCATACCATCAAAATATCTTTGATATGTATTTTTGACAAAATGTTTAACATGAGGGACTCTTCTCCCCTTAGAGCAGCACTTTCACTTTCTGCCACATGACTCATGACTAACTGCCCCAAAAAGACAAATACATAGCCAGACACATGCAATTTTAATGAGTGCTTGTGCACTTTTGCTGCATTTTGGAAATGTTACATAAGCGTGTACGTAGGCTAAACTGCAAGTATGGACTATGGAACAGGCCTCAAATCTATCCATCTTTTCCCTTTTAAAGCTGTTTGGCTAAAATGGCTATTAAATGGCTATTTTAAATGGCTATTTTTGCCATTTAATCTGTTCTTCTCTGTTAAATGTGAATTCTCAGCAATGTTGCATTTATTTGATATGTATAAGAACATAATCTAACAAAGCCAAAAATTCTTAGATTTTGATTTAGTTTGTTTTTAGTTCATAACAAGAACATCTTATTTAGTTTATAACAAGAAAATGCATGAACAGGAATACAAGTCACACATCAGTCTTGTTTCATTGCTACTCAGATTAAACATAACAATAACAAGCTCCTTCTGATCTGAATGGCGTTTAAAATTAGCTCACTTGGCAAAACTGACAGTGCATCCAATAATAATGGAAGCATTGTGCATCTTTTATACAATAATAGAAAACACAGTAGCTCACAGAAAGCTCCAGTTCCACACGTTGATCCATTTACCCTGGTTAACGTGGACGTGCACACTGCACGGGCAGCAGATGTAAACAAGTTAAAGAGGCCATCAGTGAGACCATGACAGTTAAACCATATTGTCTTATCTTAGACTAACAGTATTAGTTTGACAAATATAAGCCATTGGTGTGACTGTAACTATAGTTAGTAACTGGAACAATTTTGTCAATGTCATTGAAAAAAAAACCATGTACCGTCATATTTTTTGATCATTTGAGCACAGCAGCTATCCTTTACATGCCATGTGTCAAACACAAGGCCAAAAACAATGGCCCGATCGGACCTTGGTAAAATGTTAAGTGAAAATGAAATAAAAATAGCTGGCCCACGGATTTGTTGGGATTTTTTAATATGACCCTTTTAGTGGTTGATTTTGACAACCCTGCTTTACATTATACACACTTTTCATGATGAACAGAATGATAGAAATGTCCTATAAAATAGAATAAATCTTTTTTTTAAAAAAAGTTTAGAACATTTTTGTCTTTGTAAAGTTACCATTTTGGAGATACAGTGGTTTCGTTGAAAAAGCATCTGAACTACCAAAGCCAAACATTCTACTCAGGAATGAATAATTGTGGTAGCATCTATGGTTGTCAGATGGTTTATTTAATTTGTTGTTAGGGAATTGATATCTCCCTTAACCTTAATGTTGTAGGGGGATTAAACTGACACACCCAGTTACCACTAATTACATCTCACGCCAAGAGGTGAATCATGAAGACAATAACTCAATTATACAATTAGCATTTCCGTGATTAAGATGTGCGTGTGTGTGTGTGTGTGTGTGTGTGTATGTTGAGAGAGGAGCGTATGTGTATGCGTGTTAACTAGATTACTGTAATTTGATTGAAACCGCATTTACTGATAAAGACTGAATAGAAGAGGAGCACAGCAGGAGAGCACTGCATTTGCCTTTAAGAGCTTCTAACAGTAGTTAAAATGGATACCAGGGCCCAGTGACTTTCAAACATGAAACATGTTAACAAATTTTGACAACTGAACCTCACATGGCAACATTTTTAGATTCCTAGCCTATCAAACATGATGACAAATCATGCACCTTGTACAGTAAAACTTCAAAATGGCACTATAAAATATGGAAACACCTTAATATTAGATGTACACAAGCTTCAAAGCCTCGGTGTATAGACTGTAATCACTTGCCTTGAAAATCGTCAGTCAAGACTTGAAAGTCAAGTCAAGCATTTCAATATGTTTCATCTTCGGTCTGTATTAAATTTATCATGCATAAAATATTCCATTGAAGATCCCGCAACTGTTGGGCACTGAGCTCTGTAAACACGAAAAGAAAAAGCAAAGATTACCGCAACAGTGAATAAATTACAGAGTGAACAGACTAATCATCAAAGCCCTTCACTGATCAATATGATGTGTATCCAGGCCTTCAGGTATGATCTAGTCATAAGTAATTCCCAGTGTCAGAATGTCCTGAGACCACTTTAGAATGGATTACTCCACTTCCCCTTAATGCGCCTGAATCTTGATTTACATAACAATCCAAACTGTATAAAGACGTGTGATCCCAAATGCTTCTGGAATAAATATGCTCTCCCCGTTGCTCAAAACAAAGGCATGGACTTGGTAGTAAATTGTCTTCTCTGAAGCCTTTTAAGCGGGTCCGTTCTGTAATTCAAAATATATTATAATTGGCAAAGCAATAAAATATATCTCAGCCTGTAAATAAGTGATGGTGGGCTGGGTAATTCAATGCACTGTAAGAGGCGAATTTATATGGCATAGAATCAGTGGTTAATTTCCCAGAGGAAATTAATTTAGCCTGCTCTAAGCAGAAAGAGAGAGAAGATGAATGCTGACCACTGTCTCTGGCATAAATATTGATGGTGGGCGAATATGCTGGCCATACATCAGGCTTCTTGCGCGGGCCACGCAGCTAAATTACGTCCATGCGCGACCAGACATGTTGGTATTTAGGAATGGACACTCATGTCACTGAGGCAATGACCTTGAGAATGCACAAGGGATAGGAAGAGGCAGGCATGGGCCGAGCATTGTACTCCATTCTGAATGAGGCCTTATTCAAACGGACTTGATGAAACTATTAATCACTCTGGCATAGCGAGATCATTTACGAAAACACTTGAAGCGACTGTTTGAATAGCCTTGACGTTGGCCCTCCCTACACTATAATTCACTGAATGGCCTATAAGTCACGTTCTGTAGCAGTCAAACATACCAAGCATTGTTTCTGTAAGGCACTTACAGCTCTGACAGAGTACAACCATTCACTGACCAAGACCAAGATCCCTGGCCTTTGGTTCTCCACCTCAAGCGGCATAGCAAGAGTCGTGGCCAGCAAATTCTGACCTCCAGGGAGGTCCACCGATCCTCTTCTCAAAGTGGAGGACCCCTGCTCTCATATGTCGATAATGGCTGTAGTGCTTGCTCCATAGTACCCCATTATTCTGGCTAGAGCTCCTCCATGCCAGATCAAAGCTCTGGACCTCGCACCCCCCGGGGGCTCAAAAAGCCTGCCGAGAGGCTCTGGCATTTACCGCGGATGTCCCTTTGAAATGATATGAAAAGGCCAAGTTGCAAGTGCCTTCGTTTTTCCCCCCACTTTCCACATGCATAGAATGGACCCAGCACGCTCTGAAGTGGGCTTACAGACGCCTCTTCAGAATCCCCCCCCAATGCCCAGCTTTATGCGCAGGCCTTATGAGAGCACTTATGGCTCAATCCAGTGCATTCCGCCAGCTTTTTGAAGTCTGCAGTCTGGTGATCATTAAATATTTTATTCTTTTGTCATCTAAAGCTTCAGCTAAAACTTCAGTTTCCATTTGGTTACTTCAGTCACTGAAAAAGGTCAAATGTTAGAAATGTTGTTTGTGCCATGCTCATGCAAACCCATGTGTACTTTAGTACGTATGCTCTTAATAAAAGTACTTAAAGGGTTCTTTAGAGACTGTAGAACCACCTTTGGTTTCCTAACAAACTTTTTGACAGAAAAGCATTCAATTCCTCGGTCAAGAAAAATAATAATAGAATCTACAGTACGTTAGACCTACAATGTGGTAATGCCTTCTCTTGCTGTAAAAATGATTTGTTTTGTGCTGTCCTTGCAGCACCCCATTGTTGATCTTCACGTATGGAAGGATGTGTGATGGGTTAGCCATACCTCACACCAACGACCCACAGCATCCACCGCGCCACCCCATTGGGATTTGGGGCACGAGGAGGCATACACTGTAGCAAACCTGCTCGTCTTCCTCCGTTCATCGTGCTCTTGACAACCGCAGCAGGCAGCCACATGACTATAAGAGCCCAGTCATACCACCAACCAGCAAACCAGTTTCACAAGTACATCCATTTATGTGTATAAATATGAGGGAAAATTCTTTTGATTTTAATTTTTTATCACAGCACAAACAACACACAGTATACCATCTGGGGTAACAGTATTGTTTATTTAAAAAATCTTCCCAAAGGCTTATAGTTAATATAATTACTGTAGTCACAAGCTGTCTGTTTTTGTTTTATTTTTTTAAATATCACATTGTTTTCATTATTAATAATAAAAATAATAATAAAATTTCATTTATACAGTGCCTTCTCCAAGTGCTTAAATTGCTTTACATAAATCTATGTACATATAAATAATATAGAGACAAATGTGAACATCCATTATAAAGCAATCACAAACCTCAATAAACCAATTATCAAACAACAATACAGTAATACATTTTTAAGGAGAGATTTAAAAGACAGACTGTCTGCTGCATCTCCCATGGAACAAAGCCTGGTCATGGGTACAACTTACAATCCAGAGCTAGATAATTAAAGGGAGCGTAATGGACAATAAGGAGATAGGTTGATAATTTGAGATTTCAAATATGAAATAAGGAGCAGTTTCATGTAGGATTTTGCAAGTAAGAAGTACATGTAGGTACCAGTGATATATGGGTAACCTGTGCAAATCAAAGAGCCCACATCCTACATTTGTCTTGTAGTTTATTTTTCCCTTGAGGTCCACTTATAACATCTGTGTGGCTTTATGTACCAAAAATGGTTCATTTCTAAACGTAAAATATAATTGAATGTAGGCTATATTCTGCAAATCAAAGAATGCAAACTGTCTAATTTTGCTTACATGTGAGTCAAACAGAAGTTTTGTGTCCAAAATAACAAATATATTTAACCACAACAAGATCATATTACCGTAACATTGTAAATAACATAGCAAGCTGAGTTAACCATAGACTTGGGCCTGAGTTGTGAAGGGACATTTGATAAGACGCTGTAGATATAACAACTTTCAGGCTAAATGATTTAGCATTAATGCACAAATTCTTCATTCCATGCCATTAAAATGCATCAAACCTTTGACCTAAACCAAGGCTGACATCATAACTAACGAAGAAATGTGCAGATTTCTTCACAACAGCAATAATCTAAATATGGAAGTTTTAACTAGTGAAATATGCAGCTAAAAATTACAAATAAACAAATGATAAACAAATAAACAGCCATACAAGTGATAAGAGACTCATAGGGAGCTGCTTTTGATAATATACAAGGAACGAGCAGAATTACAAACATCTCTTGTAAAACTATGATTGCTATGCATTCCAAAGGGTTACACCAAACAGCTTTTATTTCCTCTCCATGGCAGTCTAACATAAGGTCTAGCATATTTGGCATAATAACTTCATATCTTTGAATAATAAACACAGCCAAGCATGCAACATAATTAATTCATTCCACTGGCAAGGTCAAATTCTCTCATTAAAGACATTAATTTCCCCGATACATATTACATTGCATGTTTCATTTTTTCCCTTATTATGTCCCTTCTCATGCCGTCTCCGCACGTAAAAGCGATAGAGAAAAGATCAAAGTTCCACCAATTAATGGAGATTGAGCCGCTCTGTTTCCCTCAGGGATTGGACACATTACTGATGAAAGAGAACGGTGTGGATCTAAACGCCAGCTAAGAGTTGTAACCATGCATTTAGATGTGCTAACAACGGACCCCCGTTGGTAGCCTGTCGCTAGTCATCAATCAAGCCAAGTCTTCAGCGCAGTAGAGCGGCACATCTCCACTTGATTCAGTCTCATATCAAAAGCTTAGTTCCCCATGGAGAATTAAACAGGTAAAGGCCAATGGAAGTAGCGTAGAACAACACTGCGGCGTTGGTTTTATGGCGGAGTGGCGATTTAGCATGCTAGCTGTCTGACGCATCAGTAGCATAAGGACATTTGTGACACAGCTTGTCACAACTCTCTCTTTCTCACTACCTAAGTGTCCATTTGATGGTTAAGAAGCAACTCCATTTATAAAGAACTTTCTCTGTGGGATCTCATCTTTTATATGGCTCACAACAGGCCTTTTCATCTTACATCTCAGAGATTGGTGTCTCCATCCTGTAAGTGTCTATCTGAGGAGGCTTTTAATGTACATTTTTAGAACCTTGGCAGAGATGAACCCTGGCTTTAAAAAGCATCAATAAATGTAGTATGTCATGGAAAACATCAAACCTGAACATCTCATTGACAGCAGGAACAGCATGTAAGTTTAATTGGCAGTGGAAGCTGTGCTGCTAGTGTTCCAAATAACAAAGTATAAAAAAGAATAGTTTCATGTTTCATGAGGTCAGGTTCACTGGTGTGGAGCATACACTCGATATAGTAGGAGACTATGCTTATGTGACGAGCCTGTTGTCTATAGCTCTTTAAAAGAAATCTTTGTAACGTGGTTCTATATAGCACTGAAAGATTTCTGCTATTTTTTTACATACAACATGTTCATAAAAGCATTTTAAGTTTATTTGATTTTATTTATTTATTTATTTATTTGAAATGACATAGAGTGTAACCTCTTTTATCTGATGCACTTTTCTGATTCCGAAACAGGAGACTGACCTTGAGACCCTGCTGCAGTGCATGTTTGTCTAAAGCTGCAATAAAGCAAAACCACTTTAAGTATGAGCCAGGGACAATACTCTCAGTGATGAGTCCATGGGACCCGTCATTTAATAACTCAGAC
>JAILXH010279781.1:6504-20659 GCA_023558415.1 Piaractus mesopotamicus | reverse complement strand
ATCATAGTGGTAACTTGTAGGCCCCTCCTTTGTTGCATAACTCAGCCAGTTTGGAAAAGAAGAGCCACTACTTTCAAAGACTTTTCTTTCACTGTATTTAATAATTTTTGTATTTTCCTTACTACTCGCAATATGTTAAGCAATTCTGTTTTTGATTATAGCTAATCTGGATGTAATTGGTTACATTACATCCAGATGTAATGTAACCAATTGCTGTAATCAAGTAATGCTGTAGTATTTATAGTTTATGTAGTATTTATTTCTTTTTTCAATATGTTTTCTTAATGTTATTTGCTGTAGATCTTGGTGGGCTCTGGAATGGGTGGCTGGCTAATGCTGCTTGCCGCTATTGCCCGACCTGAGAAGACGAAAGCTTTGGTGGGCATCTCAACAGCAGCTGATCACTTTGTTACAGCTTTTAAGTCACTTCCTCTAGAGGTAAGAAGTAGTTACCACCATGCGTCCAGGTGAAACAATAAAAATGTGTACTTGCATGAGACTGAAAGGTTGTTTTAAAGCCAGTAGACAGTTAAGGGAGCAACACTGCAGCAATAATTTGAAAATTGCCCTAAACCAAGGCAACCTTGGTTTCTAAAATGCATTAATGCTTTGTCATCAATCAGTCTGAAGGTGGTAATTCAACAGATTTAGGAATGTTAAAATTAATAGTAGTTGAATATAATCGACATTCAGTAAAATTAATAAAGTTCTGAGGCTTTCATCTTGTTTTAAGTATTGTTTTTATTATATTCCACTACCATCTAGACTAGTCACATTTCTGTATTGTGTATTTTTAAGTAGTTCTGAATCGTTCCATAATCCTAAGAACAAAATGAAACAATTGAAATTAAATTTAGGCTTGTAAGTGTCATATAAATAATTGTGATTAACAGTTAAATTGTTTTTTTAATTTTTTTGAGAGACAGTTAAATTATATTAAAAGTACAAGACTAAAGTGGCCAAAGTGGCTGATTAATTATCTTGCTTCCTAATGCTCTATTCTTAATAGCTCCCAACAGAAGACAGAAACAGCTCGAGCTCAAATACATAAGCTTTCTAAACGTGTTATAGTACTTAGAACTTCTGTTTTCATAAGACTTGTGATGTTTCTCCATAAAAGCTGTTCTGATTTCTTTAATTCACATGTATTGGCATCAGCTTTGAAAAATCAACCCAGTTTTGATATTTTCAAGCATATCAAACAACTAACAACTGTCATCAGGTGATTATGTAATAATTGTGACAGACCTAATCAAATTATAGTAAAATCTGAGAGTTCATGATTCGTTGGATTGTTTTCTAAAGAATAACTGAATCGAGTCTTCATGGGGTCAGAGATTTAAACCTCTTCCTAAAGTTGTTGCTTTTGTTCCCCACACATCAGGCGAGGAAAGAGTTTGAAGATAAGGGTGTGTGGACGATCCCAACGAAAAGCAACGAAGAGGGCATCTATACGGTGAGCATGGACTTCCTGAAGGAGGCGGAGAACCACTGCATCCTGCAGAGCCCCATCCCCATCACCTGCCCCGTGCGCCTCATCCACGGCCTGAAAGATGAAGACGTGCCTTGGCACATTTCCATGCAGGTAGCCGAGCGCGTGCTGAGCGCGGACGTGGACATCATCCTCCGGCGCCACGGCCAGCATCGCATGGCCGAGAAGGACGACATCAAGCTCATGGTCTATACCATTGATGATCTCATAGACAAGCTGACCACCATGGTGTGAGCCAAAATATGCGGTTTTATTGCCAAGTGGCATGTTCCTGACCCCGGTTCCTTTTGCCAAACCCTTTCCACCTATTTGTCCTCATAGATGTGATGCTGCGAAGACAAGAACAAGAGGAGAAAAAAAGAGGCAGGGCTTGTGGAGAGAAAGGAAAACGCCAAACCTTAAAACCTGGTTCCTCAGTGCCTTCACAGTGTTTTTTCTTTTCTTTTTTTTATTACTTTCTGTTTACTTTTCAATGCTGTGTAGCTCAGTTCTCTGATAAAAGCTGCTTCATTTTTGACAGAATTGTTATGCTGGTCTATTATATTGGTCTCCTGTGCCTTTTTTTAATCAAAGTATATTAAGGAAATAAAACTTCTTTATATCAATTTATTGACAATTATTTGTCTATATACAATTTACATATATTTGCTTTTACATATATACTGATGCATTGATGAAACATATAATGACACATATGTGTATTAGTAATGACCACATGACCCATTTAGGCTCATGAACTGGCACCGTACTGTGCAAAAGTCAAAGACCATCCTTCAAATTTCCAGTCAAAACCGCCATCAACCGAAGTTATTCATTTTTCAGGAGATATTTCTGAAAAGATTAGATGATCCACTTGCATAAGGAAGAGGAAAAAATTCTGTGCAAAAATCTTTCTGATTACTTTATGAAAAGCAAAAAAATGCAACCAACGTCCAAGACTGAACTTTAGAAGAATATCCCTGCAGATTTCTTTGAAAAACTGAAAGCAAGTCTCCTGAAAAAGAATGGAAGCTGTAATAAAGAGGACACACTAAATACTAAAAAAAATCATGTTTAGTTGTTCAGGCCTTCGTGTAATTTTCTGTTAAATGTGTTTTCTAGTGTTTTCCTGACATTGAAAAGTTTACAACTTAATGACCTTTTTGACAGGAAATTAAATGAAGGGTGGTCTCATACCATTCGCTTCAGTTTATCACTCTTCTCACCAACTTACAACTCCATGTCTCTGGATAAGAACTTTATAACAATCTCTAAGCTTCTTTTTTTTGACAGTGCTCTTTATAGATTTATAACTGGCTTGTAACACCCTCAGTGGACAGAATTGTTGCAGTTAAATTAGCCAACTGTTTGACTCCGTTTACTCACAGTAACACATATGTTACAGCTGACCTTTTCGTTTAATCTATCCACTGGCTGCTATGTGTAGGATGGAAGTATTGAGCCACTTGCTCCAGGAATTGCTTGGTTGTTTATTAACATTTGATTGGAGGCCTGGACTCAGCCCTCCAGCGGTGATCTCACTCTCTTAACTACCAGAGTGACCTTTCAGCCGGTCACTAACGGCACACAATCACTCAGTTCTAAATTAGCAGAAGCTTAATGCTGGAATGCACACGTTCTATTATCATACACAGAATACGGCAGCGTTCTGTAGTCGGGGTACATTTGAAATCATGCGAAAGGTACAAAAAAAGAGTGTTATGTTTTTTTTAATCAATTATTTTTTTTATTTCTTGACTATAATATAGTTCACTCATAAAATTTGTGTGGGCTTCTGTACCAAAAACGGTCAGAACTAATTCTGACATGACCATTTTCCAACCTGTCTTCAACCCTTAGAACTAAACACAATGTCTTTGTTACTCTGCTTTTAAAACTTATATATCGCTGCTGTCGGAACAAAACCTCATATCTCCAGTTTTGTCGTTTTTCAGTGTTTTGTCATAATTTCAAAAGTGCCTGTTGCCCTTTTCCTTGTGCGTTACTTTTTTGATGAATGGACCAAAAGAAATAGTCCAATGTCTGGTTCCATTGACTTACATTAAAAGTAAGTTATGTTTTTTTCTTCTCCTGTAAAGTTACCATTTTTGAGATACGAGGTTTTGTTCCGAAAACAGCGATATATATATACAATTATATGCAAGTAAAAATAAGTTAACACATCCTCTACAGGGAACAAATGTGGCACAATTTCTATTTACTTGCTAAGATTAACATATTGGAGGAAAAAAACATAAAATATAAAATGGGCCATAACTTTTGCACATATTTTCCCCACATACAACTGTATGTAAATGACATTCATTCTGATTGGCTGCCCTGTATTGTGCCTCATCAAAAAGCGGTACAGACTGAAATATGCCTCATAACGTCAACAAGAATGGGCAGAGCTTAGTTCATGTAGGCAGATTTATTGAAATGCATTGGTAAACAGTGAATTTACAAAGAGCTGTTTTTGCAGCTTAGTTTGCATATATTGACTGTATCGACTGGAGACTGAATAGTACTTTTTGAAACTTTGAGTTACTAAATTTTTTGTTTAATAAACTTATTTTAAAAAAAAGCTACAAAAATTCAGTTTTCCATTACATGGGCCGTTTAATATCAGGTAAAAATATTATTTTTTGTAGGAACAAGGGCTGTGCAAGTTGACAGTCACAGTAACCTAGTTGACATGAGTAACAGTTGACTGAACATATTAACAGTCAACCTTACTGGGTTAATATGTTGACTAGTAGCATAGTTAACATTTTTTTCCCTATATTTTCCTATAAAAATGTACATAACCTAGATAAATTTTAATTTGTGTAGTATTATTTATAAAATATTAAAGAAAAAGAAATGAGATTCACCAAAATATGTACAAAATGTCTAGAGCTGAAGGAAATGACATCAATTGGTTGCCTGGTCTTGGGACAGACCATCGCATATGTGGACAGGCATTACCTGTGAGTAACATAATAACTTGTTTGTATGATGCTAAAATTAAGTGTTATAAACATCAAGCAAAGTTTGAATGAAAAGAATAAGACAGGAATATAATTGAACATGGTGTTGAAGACACTGATCAGATCTATTTGAGAATTGTCTGGGCGTGGCCTAATATTCGGATAAGAAGCTCGGTCCACAGCCTGTTACGCCAATGAAGACAACAGCATGAATGGAGAGAAACAAGTGAAAGGGGCCACACACACACACACACACATATGTGTGTATATAACTATTTAGAACAAAATTCCATTACTGGATGTCTAATATACCCCTAATCCTAGAATGGCTCAGCACTAATGCAATCCCGTCATTTACCTTGTTCCCATTAACAGAGCATAAATCAAGCAACATTATGAGCTCCCAACATGTCACGAAGAAACGCGTATTGAGAAAATCAGGTGATGAGTTGCTTTTGATCTTCCGTATTGTACATTGTGTTGTACATTGTGGTGCTGTGTTGGGTAGAAGCTGCAGCCTCTATTTGCAGCACTAATGTGCATAATCTAATTTGGACTGGGTCTGGCTCACCATTACTGATGCTTGCGAGCCTTAGAAATGACTGCTTTTCAGGATCCTTCAGCTAGCATAGCATGTCTTAAAAATAAGGAGAATTACGTATGTTGTGCCAGGTGGTAAATATCACAATATTTTCCAAATATATCACAGCGAACGATATATTATATTGTCATAACATTGCTAGCGTGTTAGCTCAGGGCTAATATAAGGATTCATGGCTTGTGTGTCAGATGAATGAATCAGGCAAAACTCCACTGTGCTGTTTTAAAGCAGTCTTAGATACTTTTTATAACTTTATCGTAAATGGGTGGGGCTAAACTGCTGTAGGCTGAATGTAATGTATTGTTTTTTGTGACATCACAAAAACAGGACATTCACAACAGGCAGCTTAGTTTTCATGTATGGGCTGAATGGACTGAGGAGTGAATCTACTGGAAACTTTACCAGTGTTTACATACTACGGAATCTTTTATTATATATATTTTACAAAAATGAGGCCCTTTAATGAAGTTACTAAATCCATGTTTCTTCAGTACTGGTATTCTATGCTAAAAGAATGACTTTGTTTTGTTTATTAGCTAATAATGTTATTATAGCTAAACAAGTATTGTGTGATAATGACCACCATAATGACCACCCCTACATCCAGACTAAATAATATGGTCTTTATTTGTTGCATATTTTTATAAACCGATAGGTAACCAGCCTTGATGTTAACATATGGCTCAGCACTTATCCGGTAACATCTGTCACAGTGTCGAACTGGCACATCTCCCGAGACCTCCCAGTGACGCGTGTCTATATAACGGCCCCCGTGGGCCACCAGAGAGCATGTGTGAGCCCGGCCCCACCCAGAGCTGCATGGATGCTTCACTTCAGCATCTTCAGGCAGCGTGCACAGGACAGAAGACCCAGAGCACAACAGCTACAGACAGCAAGCACTTCTGTTAGAGGTAGGCCTTTTCCATCTGACTACATAGTATGTGAGTGTAGTAGTGCATGTCTTTTGCTGTATAGCCTTTATGCATGTGTGTCTTAAACTGGTTTATGATACTAATTTACATGGTTATTTGATAAATGTTGGAATGCTTACTGGTCCCCTTTAGAGTGGTAAAGCTATATGAATGTGAAGTAGTGACTGATTCATATGCATTCATGCTTTAATGCTTTAAGTCAATGACTACAGTCAATGTGAACCACACCCTATTCCGACATACCAAAGTCAACTCGTCCTGCGATTAAATTGGCAGTCAGAATTATAAAAAAGCATGAATCTATCTTAATATCTATTGTATTTGTCTTCATTTATGCCATAGATTATACGGAGGCATCTGGTTTTACATTACAGTTATATATTTTCTAATGTAAACCAATATAAGCTTGGCTGAAACTAAATGTAGCATTGACTTTTAAAGGCTCCATGTCATGGAAACCTACATTTTTTTCACATTTTTTTTGGAACAAAAGACTTTGTAATATGTAAACATCAAAGTTTGTACCCTTTAGTACTGGTATTCTATGCTATTCTATCACTTCGCAGTTTGTGAAAATTAAGCTGCAAAAAGGGCTCACTTTCAATTAATTCTATTTGGTGATGTCAACACATTTACATAATCAACACATTTACATATATTCACCTATTTAACCTGTAATAGTTTAGCCCCACCCATTCAAGTAGAAATTATAAGGAGTGCTATTGCTTTCTAGATGAGGCTCAGAACAGGGCCAATCAAAATAAAGTCACTTACAATTATATCAGGCGTTAAGGCTCAGTAACAAATATGGGCTGTTTAAGACATAAAGCTTGGTCATATAAAAATGAATTATACACACAAATGTTATAAGACCTCAGGGAATAAACTGAACCATAAGATAAAATTAGGATATGTGCCCTTTAAAACAGCAGTGAGTTCATGACTCTGAATGACTGTTAATACAGATTCATGTCTTCAGATAATAGCCTACGTGGGAGTGATAAAAGCGACGAGATCATGGCGAACAGAGGCCCCACTTATGGACTGAGCCGTGAGGTTCAGGAGAAAATTGAGCAGAAGTACGATCCTGATCTAGAGGGTCGGCTGGTGGACTGGATCGTCGTACAGTGTGGAGGCAACCTGGAGAGACCCCAGCCAGGGAAGCAGAACTTCCAGAACTGGCTCATGGATGGCACTGTGAGTTACCACACTGGTATTCATTTTAAAATGAAGGTGTTCTTAAGGTTCTTCAGTGTGTAATGGTTGTATACCAATCAAAGCAGGGGTTCCCTTATTGGGAGAATGACCCTATATGACCCCTTTATATACATGATAATTTTTTTTTATCATGAAAACACAACTTTTTTTTTTTTTTTAAATAAAGGAGTTTGAAGTAATCTGTAAACATTTTTAAACGTACCATTCACTCCCCAGTCCATACAGTAAATACAGTGCAATACAGGACAGCCAATCAGAACAAAGCTTATGTATCTTATATTAGTCTTAAAGGCACAGTAACAAAAACAGCCTGTTTAATTGAGACCCTCCAACAAAAAACATATATTAACCATTCCACCTTTTCTGGATTATCAGTTATTTTGTTTTCTATTTACTCTGTACAAACTTTTACATTACAAAATGCTTTGTTTACATCTTAGTGACCCCTTTATTTTAAATACAGGGCATCAAACAATGCCATTCTATGCTTACATGATTTTTACAGAAACTGTCACATATGCTGTTTCTCATTGCAAGGGGTCAATTCTAACCGTATGTTCACATTAGCAGACAAGAAGTCACTAGTGTTGCCTCAAGTTTGTCTCTTGTGGGCGTCTTTGAGGGCGCTCTTGTCAATTCTGCTGCTGTTTCGTTTGTCACTTCACTTGCTGCTACATCACCGCTACAAATCTCCTACTTCCAAAGGAAATGACTAGTCTCCTGTCCCTCTGTTGCATATGAGCACATGGTCAGCGATAAAAAGAGGTTGGAAAATGGTCATGTAAAAATAATACACAAACCACACAAATATTGTAAGTGGAGCTCAGAGGAAAAAATAAAATACAACAAAAATATAGGACACAGGCCTTTTAATATTCAAATTCAGACTATGGTCACATTTAAACAGTTGATCAGTAACACACATGAATGAGAGAACAACCCACTAAATATTGCTTATGCTCCTACAGCAGTGTAGTCGAAAGGGTGGGCTTGCATTTTGTGACCACTTTTTGGTTTCTCATTACTTTTTGCACATTTTAGCATTTTGGTTTCTCCTCTTTATTTACTGGCTTTTCCATTTTGTACCATATAGGCACTTTATTTAAATGTGGCCTGTTTGAATATTTCAAAATAGTAGCAGACAAATTTTTCATAGAAAGATATTTGTATAGTGAATCTGTAAACTAACTAAAGAGCCCATCTTATACATTTTTCTTGTCTTTGATTTTTTCCCAGGGGTTCACTTAGGACATTTGCATAGTTGCATTACCCCAAAACAGTTGCTTTATCCCTTAGTAATAAACAAGCTACTTTAGTTACTGTGTCATTGTAACTGATTTATGTAAATGACCTGAATGGCTGCTCTGTATAGCTCCTCATTTGAAAATCAGTATGGGCTAAAACACTCCTTATAACTTCAACATACATGGGCAGGGCTAAACTGCTATTGGTAGAATATGTGGATATAGGTAAATGCATTGGTTTTCATGACATCACAAAAAAGTTTCTGTTTTTGCAGCTTAGTTTCCATATATGGACTGTATGGACTGTGGAGCACATGGTACATTTTGAAACTTTAACAGTGTTTACACACTACATTCAAACTCAAAAGCAAGCAACATTCCACAATACTGGCACTTTAGTAAAGCAAATATGGAAATTATGAGTTTCTCACAATTGTAAATCAAGTTACCCCAAATGGAGTTATGTCACCTAGACACCTTTGTTTTTAAGGTTCCTCTATCTGATGGAGGAAGTAGTGTTTGAGAAGAAATGTGGTAATGTATTCCCTGTTGCTGTCTCTGTTCTCTGGATTCTTTGCTGCTCTGTACAGATCCTCTGTAGACTCATTAATAGTCTGTATCCGAGGGGTAAGGAGCCCATTAAGAAGATCCAAGAAACTCAGATGGCCTTTAAGCAGATGGAAAAAATTTCACAGTTCCTTCAGGCAGCTGAGGCCTACGGAGTCATCACCACAGACATCTTTCAGACTGTAGATTTATGGGAAGGTATGGTGTAATGATGCTACAACCACCCTATTACCCACCCTTTCAAACTGACCTGCTGTTTGGTAAAAAAGCTAAATAATTTCCTGTCTTGCTGGACACTGATTTAAACATTAGCTGTCCACTTTATCAGAAACCCCTACTTTCTTTCATTCGCTATCCACTTGAGGGCCTAGCCTATATGTCCACAATGTAGGTGTACAATTACAGACTGTGGCCCATCTGTTGGGTCAGTGGCCCTTTACCCCATTCATCACTTGGCAGTTTCAGTTCACCATAAATTATTTGGATGGTGGACCATTGATTGGTGCTTCTACGAATGTAGAAATCATTGCTGGTTTAATAGTTTTTTTCCACCACCCAAAAATCTCCATCGAAGAGCGGCTCTGTGGTCAGAAACTGAACAGTGACGAAGGGCCAGAAGATGGCTAACAAAAACTGTGCATAAACAGCTACACTTATAAACTGGACCAACAAGGTAGGGTTTTAAATAAAGTGGTCAGTGAGTATTATTTCCATGTGCTCTTGCAACATTAGGTCAGTTTCTTCACTTACTGACCCTGATTTTTTGTCATAATATGACTGTTAAGTTTCTTGGTAAAAACAACAACCACCACTATTTTTGCTCCTTTTCTTAAATACAGGAAAGGACATGGCTGCTGTCCAACGAACTCTAATGGCTCTGGGCAGTGTGGCCCTCACCAAGGATGATGGACAGTACCGTGGCAACCGAGACTGGTTCCACAGGTAAGCAACCCAATTCTTTTGAGTTCTCTAAGCTGGGAAAATTCAAACTATGGTGCTAAATCCTGTCTGGCTGAACCAGAAAGTGGGCTCCTCACATCTCGCTGTCATGTGAACTCTGAACCCTGAACCTATCTGATCTCCACTGACAGGAAATCTCAGAGCAACCGGCGGGAGTTTTCTGAAGAGCAGCTGCGACAGGGTCAGAACCTGATTGGCCTGCAGATGGGCAGCAACCGTGGGGCATCCCAGGCTGGCATGACTGGGTACGGCATGCACCGCCAGATCATGTAAACCAGCCTCAAGGTCTAAGAATCTGCCTCAAACACCCAGAAGACCTTAATCTCATTCAGCCCCAGCCCACACAGAGCAGAGTCCACTTCAGTCACCTCTATGACCCTCAAATGTTGGAGTCAGTGGTGGAGGTAGAGCACTTTTCACTGTCAGAGGCCAAGTCACAAAATTCTATGTCTAAAGTTAATCAATAAATTGTTTGCATGTTTAATGTATGCCATTTTATTTTCATTTCAGTGTTTAAATTGTTCTTTTATACTACTTTAGTATTGTATTTAATATTTATATATATCATTGAGTATTAAATTTAAACAGCTGCCACTTTCTCTATACACAGTCAGTATTAAAAATAGTTAATGTTTGTTGTAACATATACATCATGCCTCTGTTTTGTTCTGTGTTTATTACTGCAATTATGATACTGTGCCAATGTCCCAATAATGCATTTAAAGAGTTATGGGAAACCAAAACTGGATATACAATATGCATTTATCATGTGTGTGACTGTTTCATTGAATGCTCAGTTGTTTTGCTGATGTTTAATGAAAATGTTGAATAAATTGCCTCTCTATCTTTAACATTTGGCAGACACTCTTATTCAGAGCGACATACAATTTAATGATGTTGGGGGAATGAAATGTCAGAAGTCTTGCCCAAGCACCCTTAGCATGGTGTAGCCCGGCCACGGAATCCTACCCCAATCCACCACACAGAGGGCAGCTATATAGCCCCCAAATACTATATATTTATACCAATCTTAATAGACAATGATTTAGTAACTATTATATAATATGCAGGTGAATGAAGTTATTGTGCTATCTCGGTTTATGGGCATGGCATATAGGTGGAAAAGGCCACTATTAATGGGAACAGTATTATATGTGCGGTCAACACATTTGATTGCAATAGCCATTGCCATTTAGTACTGAAGCGGAAACAGAATAGTTAAACATGCATGAATAGGCTTATAGCTTATACTCTTTAAGCCGAGTGGCCTAAGCGATGGGTGCACAATAATAGTCTACTGTGCAAAAGTCAGAGACCTCTCTTCATTTATTTTATTTCCAGTCAAGTGGCCATTAAGAACAAATTATCCCTTTCTCGGTATCAGGAAAAAAGCAGAAAACATACTGTAGTGTTCACTACGATGAAAGAAGACGCAGCTTATGCACAAGTCATTGTGCTTTCTTAAAGAGCTGTCGTTGGCCACAGCCGTGCCATACATAAAGAGAGTTCTGCCTAAAAGTTTGCTATAAGCCTAAGCTATGTCCTGCTCTCTCAGCTGTCAGCTTTAAACTGGGCTTCTTTATTCTTTGTCCATACTTCTTAATCTACACAGAACGCAGAAAAAATGTCCTATAGAAAACCCAATGACTAAATGCTGCAGAACTTTTACCCAAACATGAATACATTATTGAACACCCTACAATAATTTAACAAAAAATTACACAACAACTAAATATAATCACAAATATTTCAGTATTGTGTGTGTCCACTCTTTGCCTTTATCACAACTTCCATTCTTTTCGGGAGACTCACTTTCAGTCAAGAAATCTGTAGGAATATTTTTTCCACACTTCTAAAATTCAGTCTTAGAAGTTGGTTGCACTTTCTGTAACATATTCAGTGATGTTGAGGTCTGGACTCTGGGGTGGTCAGTCCACTATTCTGAGAACAGCAGCCGCTTCTTTTCTTTGATTTGCAAATGTTCTTCTTTCTTCTCTATTTTCTTTTCTCAGTGAGGGCTTCTTGACAGCTACAGATCTTTTCAGACCCATAGCCTTAAGTTGGCTTCTCACACTGGAAGGGTGGACAGAAAGATTTGTGAATTTTTTCAGATCTGAAGCAACAGTGGAGCTTGATTTTCTCCTCTCTCTCAAAGATGAAGCTTTAAGTATTGTTTATCTGATGCTGACAGTTCTAGTGGCTTACAAGACTGTGGTCTGTACAGTTGTTAAGAGTTCTATTTTCTCTGTATCTTTTGATCATTTTTTGAACTCCAGTTTTGGAAACTGCTGTTTTTTTCTCTTATTTTTCTTTGTCTTTTCCCTTCTTCATGCACATGGATAATTTTATATCTAGCCTCCTCTGAAATATCTCCTGACAATACTTAACTGCAGTTTTAACTGCATTTTTAATGCATGAAGTGTGGTCTCTGCCATTCATAAAACAGCCAATACTGATCATATGATCATCACTAATGTATATAGTTTCATATGGTTGCCTTAACGCTGCAATCCCTTTGCAAAAAGCCACTCCAGATCATTAACAACAATGAAAAACACAGCTGAGCTCAATCTCAGTGGGCTAGATTTGTTCCACTGTATCCAACAAAGATTAACAATTTAATTGCTGTTAAGCAATCCAGTGTAAGCCCTGACCAAGGTGTCATAGCAACACCTCAAAACAGTTTAATATTAGCTCTTTGTTGGACAGTAGAGGTTATATTGTATTGTGCCCAAGCAGTTTGTTAGTCACTGAGGTGAACATTCCCAGTTGATCATTATCTAAATGCCTAATATGTGGAAGAACTGCTTTACCAAGGAGACACAGGTGATGTGTAACAAATCTGGTTCAAATAAGTAACCTGTGTAACAGCTGCCTGACCAATAGACTTTCGTTTAAGATGCTCTGATGTCATCACATGCTCAAGTTGCAGATATTTTCACATCTCTGCATTTCGGTGACTTCTGGAATATTTTATGCTCTGGTTTTGGAGCCGATTCTACAGGCCATACCTCGTTGTTCAGATCATGTCTTCTGCCAGGCAGTTTTTTATCTTCGTCCTTGTAGCTTTGGTCCACATTGCAGAGCAAGAATCTTCTGGAAGGAGGGAAAAGAGTGATGACTGTGTGTGTGGACACCCCGGAATACCAGGCAACCCCGGACATAATGGAATGCCAGGGCGTGACGGGCGAGATGGGGCCAAAGGTGACAAAGGAGATCCAGGTGAGAAAAGAGCCAAACCTGAAAGATTTTAAATCTCGCTGTCAGGTCACCTTTGAACCCAAGTATGAGCTCAGACAGGTACAAGAAAGGAGAATGGCAGTGTTGTCCGTGAGAAAATTCCAGTTGTATTTGAAATTCCATCTGACAAAATTTCCAGAGAGCGTCATTTGTATCTATTTACAATAGCTACATTAAAATTCTTGATCTTGTCCGTTTAATACAATACAAAACACCATAGAACAAAAAAATGGTCATGGCCTGAAATTTCTGTTTTTTATCTTTTCAAAGGTGACATTGGAACATGTGGAGCCGCAGGGAAGGATGGACCAAAAGGAGACAAAGGAGAACCTGGTCAAATCTCTGATCATTTCTGATCATTACATAATCTTTGGTTTTAGGGTTTGAAAAAGTTCTTTACAATTGACTGCTTGCAAAATTCCCACCTCCCTTAGATACTGTTGCCACCTCATAGCATTTGTGCGAACAGACTAAAAACAGAACAGCGAACAGTAGCGCAAAGGAAAATTTACAAGCTCATCTGAAACATTTTTCATTCAAAAATAAACTGTCTTCACAAAATGTTTAGGGTAGATCTGCCAAATTAACGCAAACAAAAACCAACTGAATGAAACTTTCAGTCTCTGCATATCAAAGCGGCAGATTTTCACGTCCATTAAACTCCTCAGTCCCGAGACCGGACACGTTAAAAACAATCAGTGTTTTGTTTTGAAACATGTTCTCTGCTGCGTATTAAATAACATAAAACGTGAATTATTTTTTTCTGAGAAACATGTAATGTTCAATGTGCGGTATGCTGGATATTTGTACTTAAGCGCATAAAATCTAAAAATTTTTGAAAAATGAACATATTTATTAGTACCAGTGCAACAAGACACAAAGCAGGCATTAACTTTTTCTTTGTTTCCTAGTTGCACGAGAAAGTTAACACTAGAGCAAACACTGAAGCTAAC
>JAILXH010279755.1:5241-19053 GCA_023558415.1 Piaractus mesopotamicus | reverse complement strand
TGGGCACTGTTAAATGTTCTGATTTTCAGTCCTGCATATTACAGTCTTCTGCACTAACCAGGTCATCTCAGGAAGGGCTTGTGAATTAATACAGAGCATAAATATATTGTTGTTATCGGAAAAAAAACATATCTCTAAAAAAGTAACTTAACGTTCTTAACTTTCAGTGTAAGTTAAAGGAAGAACATTGCGGCGGCTGCCAAATGCTTTGCTTAGAGCGACACCGTGAGGAGAGAGCCTATGGCTTTTGGGAACCTCCCCCGTTGGCGATGCTGTATTTTCAGTGGCTTTTCTACCTTGTTTTAAATAAAAGAGCATTATTAAGGGGAAATCATTCCCCTGACTCACCTTCTATACGACAGCACAATATTATTCTAAGTAGTTTTAGACCATTTTTAATTGCATTCATCATAAAATTTTGACACACTGTAAATAGCAGCTGGCGTTTACAAAGTACGGTAAAACAGGTCAAAATGTATGTTTTATTCTGACAGCAATGGTCAAATTATATTTATCAAATGCATTTGAAAATGTCCAAAATGTTTTGTTTAATGTACTTAAAACACCCTTTGTATTTTTTCCGTCTGGGGGATTGAGAACTTCGGCTTTAAACCAATCAGAACAAGTTTCTAAAGTTTATTAAAACCAGCCTCACGAGCTCAGCTAACTAGCTTAGTTAACTTAGCTAACCTACAGCAGTAGCTAAAGCCCTGAATTTTAAAGGGAAACACATTTATACTGCATTATACCTAGTATGAAGGGCTAATCTAAACTAGCTACCTGTCTGGCCATTATCACATAAACAGCGTGGAATTAATACGCTTTTAAAATTATTATTATTATTTTTTACCTCAGGAAAGTTTTGTGGGTTCATGTTGACTTCAGCACTCGCTTGATAAATAGATTTCTCGGTCTTCAGAAATCTTCGTGGAAATCTTGTCAGAAAAAGAGGAGAAAAAGATCTTTGCCGTAGAGACCAAAATCATAAATCACATTTTGTCAAAATCAAATCCTCCAACAGCCGGTCTGAAACGCTACACAAAGTAACTATGGAAACGCCAATCCGGGAACTCGAAAGGAAAGTGTGTTTACCACACGAGATACGATATCTTCCACTTGAATTTGAGGTTTTAAAAGTATACAGAATAAAATATATTTGTGTATATATATATTTTAAAAATAAATATGTATTTGAAAACGATAAACGGCAGTTTGGAAAGTAGCAGTTAAGTGTACGTGAGCGGTAAAGTAGCTTTTATTTTGAAAGCTATGGCGGATATGACTTTATTGTTAGCAGTGTGTACATCAGCTGACAACAATACGAGCTGTTTTGTGCGCTCTGGATTTCTGCTTTTGGCAGTTGCACACGGCATGTTCGGGCAGACGGGCTTGAGCATTGTGGCTAAACGTTATGCACTCGACTTTCGAAGTAGTCTAAGAAAGTAAGGGGGTTTGTCGTTGCTTATCCTGTTTGGTGGACCGCTTTGTAGCTAAGATTTGAAAGAAGCCTGCGATGAATCATGAAGAGGAGTCGAGACCACTGCTGGCAGAGAGTCATGAGCAAAGACCAGAGGAGGACAGATCAGAGCAGGACGCCTATTTGGAGTAAGTCATACAGCTTTCAGGTGATTTGAAACAGTCTTTACATTTTCAAAAATAGATTCCTGAACTGGTCATTCATTCATTTACTGAATCAAAACCTTCCACTGAGAACACTGAGAATCTTCAGGTTACAGAACATTCGTGTTGGTGTAGTTTTATCAGTCTGTGACTACTTATCTACGTCTAAAAGCACATAACGTTTGTAACACACTACACGTGCTATACCAGTGGTGTCCAGGCCTTCTTCTGGAAATTACCGCACTGTAGAGTTTAGCTCCAACCCTAATCTCACCCAGCTGATCCAGGTAATGAAGGCTTTAGGGGCATCTCAACATTAGAGCCAGGTTTGTTGGATCTAAACTCTCCAGGGTGGTACACTGTCAGAAAAGAAGGTATTGTGCGGGTACATTTTTGTTTATCAAGGTACAAACAATTTAAACGAACCCTCAAAGGTATAAGAACAGTTTTAAGGTCAAGTTGTGTACCTTCAAAATGTTTTCCCCAGCGGAAAGGTAAAGGTTTGTACGTTTTCGTAACATAATGTTTCAATATTGAACAATAAGATAAAAAGCCTGGAGTAAAGACAGAGGTTGTGGAGTCAATATAACTTAAAAATAAATATGAATTGCATGGATTATGGTGAAATTATGTTCCCTATCTAAAGGTACTGAAGACATACCCTTAAGGTACCACCCCTGTGATAGTTTAGTGCCTTTTTTGAGATTGTAGATCTCCAGGACCAGGATTTAGTGCCCCTGTGCTATAGTAAAGAAAGCACTATTAATGGTGGTGTATTATTTTGGCAACCTATTTAGGTATTTACAAAGGTAGTCGGCAGCCTTTGTCTTAAGAGTATAATTAATTGACTAGGTCTACAACTCATGACAAGCTGAAACTATTTGTGGCTTTTTGTTCTTCAGCAAAGTAAAGAATGGGAAGTTGTACCTGGCCACCTTTGCAGCCGTTCTGGGTCCTCTCAGTTTTGGTTTCGTACTTGGCTACAGTTCCCCTGCCATACCAGACTTACAAAAAAGCGCTGATCAAAGACTGAGGCTTAGCGCCGAAGAGGCTTCTTGGTTTGGGGTAAGAACTTTCCACTGATTCTGTGAAGTGAAGATACACATTGTAAGTCACAAAGTTTTCAAGCTTTGATAAGGCTTTAATCTAATTTAAACTCTGTTAACTAGACTGCCCATCAAAAGAACTTCTAACTTTTTGAGGAAGGTCTTTAAAATCTGTGCTGAGGTCAAGTGTTAAAGTGGGAGCTGGAAAATTGTGGTTGCTTCTGCAACACTTCAAAAGAGCACTTTCACTGTCCAGCATAATATGTCTTTTGCAGTCTGTGGTGACGATTGGAGCAGGTGTTGGAGGTCTGCTGGGAGGATGGATTGTGGAAAAGATTGGACGGAAGTTGAGCCTCATGTTCTGTGCTTTGCCCTTCATCTTTGGGTTTACCATCATCATTGCTGCTCAGAACCACTGGATGCTGTACATGGGAAGGGTGCTTACTGGTCTGGCCAGTGGAGTGACATCTCTTGTTGTGCCTGTAAGTGAGTCAATGTTATAGCTATTTTACACTTAGATCAGTTGGATGGTAATATTTAAGCATGGCTAAAAGGCATTATATTGTGAGACTCATGGTTTTATCTTACTGCTTAAGGCTACTCCTAGTACAAGACTAGAATTCTGGAGTACTGGAGGACACTGTCAGTCAGGCTCTTCCAAATGAATCACTTAAAAAGCTTTTAAATGTATTGACTTCTCTAAAATGTCAAGATCAGTGTTTTGATTTTGAAGTATTGAACAGTAAGTATTGAACAGAATCTCAAAGGCTGCATTGCGTATTCTTTCATGAGCACTGATATGTGGACTGTTGGATTATAGCCTTATAAAATCTCTGAAATCAAAATGCTGTACTTGTGACCTTGCATTCATGTTGTTAATGCTGAATGGCAGCTAAAAGAGTTGTGCAAATGACCATGGTAATTAATCCTCAAAGTTGGCAGTGATTTTGGGTGAAGTATGCCTTCAATGTTTAATTCTCAGCATTTGCTTTTTTTGTTGCTCTAGCTCTACATCTCAGAAATGGCTCACGAGCGCGTAAGAGGAACAATGGGGTCCTGTGTGCAGCTCATGGTAGTGACAGGAATCATGGGAGCCTACATAGCTGGTAGCATTTTTTGTACACTACTTCATTCATATATTTACAAAAGGAATCGTTTTAGAGTGCTGTCAGTGAACAGTATGTCTTCTGATTTGTGACAGACGTCCTAATGACCTTAATGAAATAGACAAGTAATCAAATCAATAAAAACTAAGAAAATTAATTCAGTTTAGTTATGAATGTGTCACAAAGGAGTAATGTAATCTGCCATCGAAACCCCCAGACACTACAGTAGCGTTCATCATGAATGCTAATAGTCTAAACCATCACAGTCCAGTCTAGTAACATTTGCTGGAGTAGGATGTGCTCCAATTGTTGAATATTGTCAATTCTTGACCTACAACACTGTGCAGAAGTCAGCGATGTCTTTGTTTTATTTTATTTTGGAGATATTTTTGAGATAATTAAATATAAGATATTGGAAAGAGAAAGAAAGTCAAGGGGAAAAAAAGTGCAAAAAAAGAGTTTCCAAAACTGGAGTTCAAAATATTATTACAAGATGTGGAGAAAATGTGACTCCTAACAATGGTAATTTTTTACCATACAGTAGACTTTGTCTTGCATCACAGTGGCACCATAAAAACCACATGAGTATCAAAACTGACTGAGGAATCAAAGAGTTCTTAAACTTACGTCTTAACTTCAGTACTCTAAAACCGGGGTGCACAACGGGGTGTCCAGCACACACACACCTGATTACACTTAACTGCCAGTGGGTGTATTTGAGTAGGGAAACTACCAAACTGTGCTTGACACTGGCCCCACCAGGACCAGAGTTGTGCACCCCTGCTCTAACATCTATGAGAAGGCAAAATATTGTATTCACAAAAGCACATGTGATGGATCAGACAAAATACTGCACGCCAATCTTTCCATACTCTTCTTTTAAGCTGTTGTAAAAATATCTTTCTAAGACTGACCTGCAAACCTTGGAACAGGTTTGTATCAGTCTAAACAGTCTAGTGCTTAAGGAAACTTCTAAGTCTGAACTTTGGAGGTGTGGAAAAATATCCCTGCAGATTTGTTTGAAAAACTGAAAAAAAATCTCCTAAAAAGAATGGAAACTATAATGAAGGCAAAGAGTGGACGCACTAAATCCTGAAACATTTGATATTATATTTAGTTGTTGAATCTACTGTGTCATTTTCTGTTAAATATGTTTTCTGCTTTTTCCTGATACTGAAAAATGAATAACTTGTACTTAATAGCCATTTCTAATTAAATAAACAAAAGGTGGTTTATAACTTCTGCACAGTACTTTTCGTTCTTCATTTATCTGTTCAGAGTGTTATTCTTTTTCCATACTAATAGAGTAGTATTCTGACAGGCTGTGCATCTCGTACCACAGATTTTGCCAAAGACTTTCCTATTTAAAGATAAAAGAACTCATTTTTTAAGGCTGTCCACATGTCACTAACGAAATAGACTCAGCTAGCTCTGGAATGCAGTAGCTCTTGTCAGATATGCTTTTCAATACATCACGTCATCCAGCCACATGCTTAAGGAAACTGTTGTATAAGTGACTGTCTGAGTACATGGATTTTGGCTAAATGAAAAGTACGTCAAAGAACAACCAGTGTACTGTGCATTTATGTTATTCAATCAAAGTTGATATTTTGAATATATTTAAATGAAATGTTTTGATCCAGTTGAAGACTGTGTATCTAGTAGGCTCTAAACAGTTGACTGTGTTGCGCCGTCAGGTCTGTTCCTGGACTGGCGCTGGCTGGCCATCACCTGCTCCATTCCCCCGACCCTGATGCTGGTGTTCATGTGCTTTATGCCGGAAACCCCTCGCTACCTCCTGTCTCGGGGGAAGAGGAGGGAGGCCGAGGAGGCACTGCGCTTCCTCAGAGGACCCGTTGCTCCAGCAGAGTGGGAATGTGCCAAGATAGAGGAGGCATCTCGAGATGAGGTAGGCTTTGATGAACCTGCATGATGAACACAGCCTGTCGAAAGCTTGTACAGTTAAAGAAGTTTATAAAACTTTGTCAGATTACATGTTTTGTTGAAGTGGAAATAAGTACACATTATCTACAGAGAATATTCTTCTGTATATTTTCATACACTATTGATGTTTATTTGGACAGTCTAAAATTGGTCTATATATAGTTATGGTACACTTTTGTGTTATGTTTTATTTTTTTTCCAGTATGTTAAATTCAGCAAATAATTATAGAAATTGTGCAATGCCACACTGAAGTTATCTGTACAGAATGTGTTAACTTATTTACACTTAAATAATGCTGAACCCAACACATTTCGCGTTTTATCCTCTTGTTGTGATATCAGCACTCAAACCTTTCACCTATGAGTAAAAAGGTTTTCAACATGTACTTTTAACAACAGTTTGGAGGGAAAAACTATCATACTATTATTTAGGCAAAACCTATTCTTCATACCAAGGAAGACACTTTTATGAGCATGAATTTAATATAGCTGATTTGTCATCAAAACTTTTGCAGATATGTTTCTAACTTGAGAAATGAAATGTTTCAAAAGAAGGCAGGGTGTGTAATTAAGCTATTTAAAAAGGCGAAGTGGTTCCTAATCTGAGACATATATTGTGAAATTAATGTGTCTGCATAATACATAGGCATAAACATGTTCCTGTATTGTTGTGCATGCATGTGTTGCTGCTCTGGATTTAAGTTTAGTGTGATGATTACAATTTAATTACAGGAAGCAACCTTCAGTTTGGCTAATCTAAAAGACCCTGGAGTGTATAAGCCTTTAGGCGTCGGCATCATGATGATGCTCTTACAGCAGTTCACTGGCATCAATGCCATCATGTTCTATGCAGAGAATATATTTGAGCAAGCGCACTTCAAGGTAGGACATTTCTTTTTAATATAGTATTAAGACATCTAAATCTATATTGGTCAAATTTCTGGCTGTTATAGACCACATACCAGGTTTAATACATACCTGAACAAACCGAACAACTGTTGGTGTTTGTCTCATAGTGTGCAGGAAAAAGAGACTTGCTACTGTGTCTGCAAAACATTTGTTATATTAAAATGTTTGTTGTTGTGTCTCAGAATGGGAATATTGCCACAGTCGTTGTGGCGGCCACTCAAGTGGTCTTTACAGCAGTTGCAGCTATAATAATGGATCGAGCTGGAAGGAAGGTCCTCCTCATCCTATCAGGTAAGCATTCCCCTTGTGTTGTCCTATAAGTCCTGTAAAACTTTTTCACTGCCAAACAAAAGCCAGAAAGATAGTATTGACCATATACACAGATCTTCAGTCGTCATATTATCTATTTGTTTGCTCCACAGGTGTTGCTATGTGTGTAAGTGAAGCAGTGTTAGGCGTTTACTTCAAGCTGTCCGTAGTGAAGCAAGGTAACTCCTCACTGGTGAGCGCATTCATGGGAGCCGAGGGCACAGTCAGTGAAGCGCCACACCCTGATCTGGCTTGGCTTGCCCTTGCTAGCATGGGCATTTTTATAGCAGGTTTGTGTAATTCTGCTGAGTAGTGAAAAAGTACCACACTCTATAACTTGTTTTGGGAGTCTGTTTTTATGTTTAAGATGTTTCAATGAGGTTTTTTCTTATTGGATTGGGTTTTGGCATGGTTGCTGTTTTATCTAGAAGTTAATTTTAGAGAGAACACATTTCATTTATTCAATTTCCAGTCAAAACGGCCATTAGGTACAAGCTATTCATTTTTCACTTGTATAAGTAAGAGGAAAGTCAAAAGAAAAATTAATGACAAAACAAGAGATAATGAGGCAACTGTGCAACACCTGGTAGGCCAGCAAAACTGTCAGCGCCAGGTAAATAGTGTTTAAAAATCTCATATGTGCTCTTTTCTTGCCTCAGATCTGAAAACAATCCACAAGCATTTCTGACCATTCTTTCACTGTGAGAATACAACTCAACACTATGGGTCTAAAATAATGTGCAGCTGTTAAGAAACTGTTATTGAGAAAAGAAAACAGACAAAAGAAGAAGTAAAATCAAACAAAAAGCAACCCAGAGTCCACACCTCCACGTCACTCAATATGTTTGGGATTACTTGAATTGTGAGAAGCAGAAAATACAACCAACTTCTAAGACTGAACTTCAGAGGTGTGGAAAAATATCCCTGCAGATTTCTTGGGAAAACTGAAATTTGACATTTGAAGTCTCCTGAAATAAATGGAGGTAAAGGTAAAAGCAAAGGTGGACAGACGAAATACTGAACATTTGCTATTAAATTGCTGAAAACATGATATTAAGTTTAGTATTTGAGGCTTCTTTGTAATTTGCTTTAAATATATACCATATTCAGTTTTTCCTAAAATGAATAAATTGTACTTAATGACAGCTTTAAGTGGAAATTTAACAACTGAATGGTGGTTTCTGACTTTTGCATATACATTACAGACCAAAAATAAGTCAGTATGCCAACAACCACACAATATGTTTATTGACCACTAGTTTAAGCAGAGGAGTTTTTCTAAAATATGTTTATATTCTAATTTCTTTGCAGCGACATTCTCTTATTCAAATGTATTATATGGGAAAAGCAATCATGCACCTGCTTCATTAAGCCTTCAGGAGCATCTGAATGTGAGAGTCAGGTATATACGGTTAGGGTTGCAATAAGATTAAGTTTCAGTTAAGAGTGCACTGTTGCTGCAGACAGGCTCTTTTGCTCTATGTTAATGAACATGTTGCTGTCCGTTATCTCCTGAAAGAATTAAAATTTTGTCCATGTGTTTCTCAGGCTTTGCGCTTGGTTGGGGCCCTACGCCATGGCTGGTGATGTCTGAGATCTTTCCTACTAGAGTGCGAGGGTTAGGCAGTGCTATTTGTGTCCTCACTAACTGGACCTGTGCCTTCATCGTCACTAAGTCCTTCCACAACCTCATAGTAAGAAGTTCTTCCCTTGCAACTATTACAGAACTACTGGTTGGCATTATAACCAGTGGTCCCAAATAATTTCATGCCTTTTATTTATGTATTTATTAATGATATTGATATCAACACTTTTTATACCTCAATTGTTTGTGCTTTAATTGCAAGAACATTAAGGTAATGGGAACAGAAAGTAGGGATCTGATTCCTGAGTCCCGTGTTCGACTTAACGACTCAACAATGAATTATCAGTTTCATTACATGTGACAATGTCACAGATCAGGTTTAGTCTATGTTCAGAGCGGGTATTTCACAAAGAAGGATTTCTTAGTTAGCCAGATAACTTAAGCCCAAAGATGAGGACTGCCCAGTAGGAATGTCCTTCAGCTCTTTTCCTATTGGACAGGCTTGACTTTGGACTTAAAGTATCTGGTTAAACTGAGACTTCCTGCTTTGTGAACCCCCTCCCCCCCCCCCAAGTCACTTAGCCTTTGGATAAACACAACCAAAAAAAATGTGTGACTGCTGATGTGACAGAAAAGTTTTGGAGATGGTAATAGTATAATTGTAATCCCACAGGATCTCATAACCAGTGCGGGAACCTTCTGGATGTTCTCCATCCTCTGTGCCCTCAATGTCATCTTCACAATCTTCTTTGTGCCAGAGACTAAAGGAAAAACACTGGAGGAGATTCAGGCCCATTTTAAAAGAACCCGCTAAGCTACAGCTAACGTTTCATCTCGCAGCCAATCCCAAAGTCAAATGTAAATTAATGTTGTATGAGTAAGCACTGATGTCTCTTGATGTCTGAAGTTACTGGTCTTTAAACAAAGGTAGGGAGAACTATTTACATAGAAGTTCTTTTTCAAGATGTTCATACATAAAGTAAGTAATATTAAGAAATTAATGGAGCCCAACAGATACATCGGTTGGCCGATGATATTGGCCTATGTTGACGACCCGAAGTTTTAACAGTGTTGACATAAATATAGCTAGTTATGCATCGATAAATGCTGTCTGTCTTGTCAATGCAGCATTCAGCTGGGATTCAAACTCTCTATCTCTCAGTAGTAAACTGAAACCTTAGACAGTTGTGCCACTGGGGAGCCCAATGTTAGTGGCCCCTTGTTGATATAACAGAATTTCAAACTGAACCAGTAAACACAAAACACAATCACGATAAGAATAATAAAAACATGTGCAATGTATCCAAACTTGATCTTTAGCAAGACTTTGAAGAAAGAATTTTTCATTTACAAAGCAGTGCAGTTTGTTACATCAGAATATTTATTTTTCTATACTTCAATAACATTATTTTCATCATAGCGCAGTATCCACATGAAGCTGAACACGAAAACTGTGAACTATGGTGAACACAGTTTCCAGTTTTCATCATCAACATCCATTGAGAGCAACAGTGGCTGCATGTTCCAACCAATGTGTTTAAATAACATTATACACTCTTTGGTTGAAACATGCAGCCACTGATATGTACACATATGTACAGTGAATGGTTACAACTCCTCCATGATTATAGCCCTCTCATTCTTGTTTATACAGCTTGTGGATTCTTGTTACAATGGAGGCCATTCAGGGCTACTTCCACTTTGCTGTTGCTTTTGTTAGTTTGTTGCTTGTTGATTTATCCAGTGTTCCTATAAGTACAGTCCAGCATAGTCTGCTGTAGGCATTTTCTAGTGCTACTGATATTACCGATATTGCTGGCATCAGCTGTGTGTTTAGCTTGTGGATAATATTTCAGATTCAGCTCACTTCGGTAAAAACATTCACAGCACTGCAGTAGCTGGAAATATCATATGTTTTATCAAGAGAGCCATCAATTTACTTTGGCATTTAGAAGCTGTATTTAAGTGAGAGAGCTTTAGTCATTGAGTCATAGCAACAGCATGTGAGCAGCTGGGTTGCAGTCTGAACTACTATGGCTGGTTTAAAGGATCAAACAAGGAGAATGCATTGAAAAAAAATGAGTAGAATTAAGTTATGTAGTGCCTTATTAACAAGTTATTAACATGTTATTAACCTGCTAACTTTGACACCGCTAGACATAATGCAAAAAAAAATTAAAATAAAAAATAAGAGAGAATTAGCAGAAGCAAAAGCCACAAAGAATTCTGTGTAGCTCCACCTCCAGTGCTACAATGTTTATATTATTTAGGAATGGGGTTTAAGATGTATGACAGTTGAGAACTGACGGGCAGTAAAGCACTGTTTAACTAAAAATATTGGAGTATAAAATGAAAATTTAAATATATATAAATATGGAATGATATCACTAGTTTAATATCAGGACTGTATATTGTGAAGTTTACCATTTGAGTCCTTTTTCAGGGATGTTTAACAAATCACAGTTCGATACAGTGTTAGTTTATTACATTACACTGCCATGAATTTTCAGTGCCATACAATGATTTAAATGAAGGTGCTTCTTTTAAGTGAAGGTGACCTAATAAGCTATACCCACAATATTCACTCAACCAAATGCCAAAAACACATTAACACACACTGAAGAATGAACAGATCACTCTTCTGGTTAGAATTCTTAATTCATGATTTTCGTTCTTTTCGTTTTTTTGTTTTTCTTCCTTATTAGTAATTTATCTTTGCATTGTATATTTGTCTTGACTCTTGAATAAATTGTATTTTTATCATCAGTTTTCTGAAGTTTGGCTGTGTATGATTGAGAGAAAGAGTATCCCAACACGTACTTTGACCCCTTCCCTTTTATTTACCTTTAAAAAAAAAAAAAAGCGCGGAACAAAACCATATGGACCTAACGGTATTATTAATTCAGTAGTGATTACTGTAAAACCTTTTCATAGACTTCATATATAAATTTTACAGCTGCTGTAATTGTTACTTTCAATGGTTATTGAATTTATTTATTTTTTTTATTTATTTATTTATTTTTTTTGAGACAATGGGGGGAAGTGATTGATTAACCATGCTCCTTTCCATGTAAACTTCCAAATTCTCATGAACCAAATCCCTAATTATGATGGTACCTAGTACATGAGAGGACTGAAAAAGAATATCCTTCAAAGGTTATTGTGCATTTTGTGAATTTCTCAGAATGTAGTACTCATGGTGCTATACTGGGTTTAAAATATGTTAAACCATTAAATATCTTATCTTTGTACTGCTTTCATTTAAATACAGGTCAGTGAGTTTGGTTGCTTTCTGTTTTTATTCGCATTTTTCCTACTGACTGATTTTTGTGCATTGCACTTTTGCCTCCGGTTGTGCGAACACTATTGCCCCCCAACATTATTCCACTGATTTGAAAGAAGTTTGTATAATTCCTGGAAACGTTCTCATGGTGGTGTTTCCAACAGTCATGCTATATTTCTCTGCTCTGACATGATTTATTTACTGTTGTCTTTTCTCATGTAATTGCAGCCTGCTTTCACTTCTCGTAATCCATTTCTGCATGTTTTCCTGTTTTAGCTGTTTGGAGGAAAACAAGTTGCTGCTTGAATTTTATAGAGAATGTCTCTTCGAGCTTAGTCAGCGAAAGATTTGTACAAGAAGTGTTGTTTAAGGGCTAGGAAACCTAAGAGACTCTTAAGTGGAATTAAATAACCTTGCAATCGAATGTGTCCGCAGGTAGAATGGGTATAATCGGTTTCAAATGGGCCCAAAGTCTAAATAAATAAATAAATAAATAATATTCCTCCATGCAAGACTTAGCTTTAAAGCTGCATTCTGGATGTTTTGGGGATTTGCTGGAAATGTTTAATTGCACACAATGTGTGGAAGAACACTTTCTAACAAATAAAAGATTATTTTAGGCTTAGAGGGTGTTACTTCAGGCTTTACAGCAGCACACGGACCATATAGCCCTTTTTGTTTTTTTGTTTTTTTTCTTTCAATTTTAATCAGAAATCTTACAGTGAGCAGCTTTAATGAGTTTTGACAATGACAATCTAATTTCTTGTTTGCTTATTATGGCTCATTCAAGCTGATGTAAGCTGATGGTTGAAGTATGTTATTAAGTTATCATAGCTATCCAAAAGTAGCAATAAATGGGGGGTCCAAAATTTTACAGTGCTTCACACAAAAGGCCTCAGTATTTGCCTTTGCTGCAGTCCAGCAGTTAGCTGATTTCCCTGGCCTAAAACCCCACCTAAACCTGGTAATTAACTGTTTACATGAACCAGGTGTATGTGTGCAGGACAATTATCAAACTGTGGTAATATGATGATGGCATATAGGAAATGCTATCATTTCAATAAAAGCACTAGTCTTATCTGAAGTGTATTCCTGGTAGGATTTGGCTTACATCTGTATCAGTAGCACTACTTGCCTAGACACATTTTTGGGAATGTGCTGTTACTCAAGTTTCACTTTTACAGTGGTGGAATTAGGCATGAATCATGTTTGGGGGCCTGGTCTGCTCCAAGTTATTCACATAAAGACCCTGCGTTCCTGGAACAGCCTGCACTCTGGCCTCATCCCCGCTGCACTGTGTGAGCTTTGCTTTTACACACAGCCTCTGGATTGCAGTCCAAAATGATTCTGGCTGTAGCAGTTTTGTTCAGCGTTGTGCTGTGGACACACTGTCTCCACTACACTGATGTTCAGCCACAGCAGGGTTTTGATCTGGAGCAGGTGAGTGAAATATGCCACTAAGAATAGTCTAGTGTGAGTATGTTAGTCTGAGTAGGTAAACGAGTAAAATCTAGGTTGGCAGGGTTGTCAAATTAAACAAACAGTGCTAAGGTCATGCAGGATTGCAACATGCTGTGATTCTACAAAACAAAGCATTAGTAGCTCATATTTTATTGAGTACACTTAGTAAAATAGATGTAAAGAATGCATTTTATTTTAATGGTGCCCTTTAGCTAATTTAATTGTTAAACTAAGTGGCAAAACTCAATTGAAGATGAGCCGTTTTAGAGTGAATGCTAAAAATAGTACAGGAAAATGTCTACAGTCAGCCATCAAAATAAAGTTTTACCATAGTTTAACACAGTACATAGCACTGTTGTCGGAATACAACCTTCATTCTCTAAAATGATGACTTTACAGGAGAAGGAAAAAAACATGCTTTACTTTTAATGTAAGTCAGTGTAACCAGACTTTTTTCAAAGTAATTCTAGGACATTTCTTTTGGTCCATTTATCATGAAATTTACATACAATATAAAGGACAACAAGGATTTTTGTAATGTCAGAAGCT
>JAILXH010279734.1:7050-19676 GCA_023558415.1 Piaractus mesopotamicus | reverse complement strand
TCTCTCTCTCTCTCTCTCTCTCTTTCTCTGTCTCTCTCAGAATATTGAGATCACTAACTTCAGCAGTAGTTGGGTGGATGGTTTGGCCTTCTGTGCAGTTTACCACACCTACCTCCCCTCACACATACCGTACAACACACTCAGTCCAGAGAACAAGGTAACACACACATGTACACCTGCTGAACAGTTACGACACTGACAGTGACTGTTAATGAGTGACAGCTGGTGGAGCACAGGTGGCGATAATCCAGTGACAGCAAACTTCAGTACTCATAAACTACAGTTCAAAAAATTGGAGTTATTTGCCATATTACGTCAACAGTTTGTGTTCTTTTTTTTCACGCCCACAAACGTCAGATGCATCCGCTTTGGGAAGGAGTCCGATGCACAACCCACGTTACAAAATGTTCCTCTGCACGTTGCACGCAATTATACATTTTCACCAGAGAGGTCTCCAAATCCCCAAAACTTACATAGTGCAGCTTTAAAGTAATTATCTGTTTAGAATCATTTTCTGTCAGATTGTCTGCCCCAAAATATGATCACCATTGCTTGACACACGATATTACTTTATTATAATTTCATTTTTGTATATATTACACACTTATCTGCTGTCAAATTAGTTTTGTTTTATTGACAGCACTGTGTTTGCCGTGGTGCTTCGAAAAGCACCATAGGTTGCTAAATTACAGACTCACAAAAATGACAAAATGTCTTACTGTTAACAGCCCACTTAGCATATGAAGGCACAATTTATTCACAGTATTTTCCTAATAATAATAACAATAACTTTATTTTTATAGCATCTTTTATACATTAAACGCAGTTCAAAGACCTCCAAAACATAAAATAATAAAACAGTAAAAACAGTAACAAAGGAACATAAGTAACACAACTATGAGATAGGAATAAAAACAGAAAATAAAAACAAGAGATTAAAATAGGCAAGATACGCCCTAGACGGCTCGCCAGTCCATCGCAGGAATATATAATCAATAAAACACAATACGTCGCTGTCAGTCAGGCATGTTACACTGTTGGTACTGGCAGCTTGTTACGAGATCGCTCCCCTTTGACAGGTCCATACAGAAGCCCTCAGACAGGACAGAAATGAGATTTGTAAAAGCCTGCAGTTCAAAAAAAGACATTTTTCGTATGCAAAAGGCAGTCGCAGTTCCCTCGGTGAAGCACAGCGTCAGGGCTGGACCAGAAGACTTTTTAAAAGCCTGTACAATAAACATTAATTTCAGGATGTATTTGAATCTGCCATTAACTCGCATTGAAGCCAGCCTTCAGTAGGGTGACGTGGCCTGTGAGATATTTCACCTTTCGCAATCGCTAAAAACACTGATTCGCAGTATCCGGTTACAAGTAATAGAGATCCATTGTTAATCATTTCATTGTTATGCTTTTTGTGTAATCTTAAAACAACCATCTGTGCTCTTGATGTCCAAATGATGATGATGTTGATTTTATCCTCAGAAAGAAAACCTCCTACTGGCGTTTCAGACTGGAGAGAGTGTTGGAATCCCTGCCTCACTGGTGAGCTCATGTAAATCTTTCTTCACAATAGTCATCCCATTCCTGTCAAACACCACGACTAATCCCAGTATGAATAGTCAGTACATTATGGTGACTTTAAGCTCAGGTGATGCTCAAGTAAACATCACTAGTGTGTTAGTTGGCTGTTCGGACGCAGTGGCACCATTTGGCAAACATAGCCTATAGCCAAGAATACATACTAGACCAGGGGTTGACAATACGCAGCTCTTTTACTGCTCTGTTGTGGCCCCACAGCAGAATTAGATTTTTAGGTGAAAATAAAATAAGTTACTGGAGTTATTGTAGCCTACAACTGCTGATTCACCCTTTAACCCTGAAGATGGCACGCAGACTGTTGGTCACCATAGCAATGCAGACAATCTAGCCTAGCTAGTAGCTAACGAAACGGCAAACAGAAAGATTTAAGAAGAACATTGATAATTTAAACATGAATGAACTTACTGGACAAACTGTCAAACACTAAAAAGTTGCGAGGCTGCAGTCAGCCTCTCATTCGCCAGCTTCTTGTTCAGATTGTCCCGTTCCACCTTAAATAGTGCAGCAGTTACAGTCTGGCGCCATTTCAGGTGAAACAGGAAAGTTCAAACAAGAAGCTGGCAAATGAGAAGCGACTTCAGCCTCGTAGAAAGTCTAAAGTTAAGAGACATTTTACAAAAAACTGTTCTACTTCTGCTGGAGTTTCCTGCTGGAGATGCGAGAAAAGCGGCTATAGCTGAGCTAAAGCTTAAAGCGGAGCAAACTAAGTCTGTGTTTTCGTTTATATTATTTTATTATTTTTTAGCCTACACTAGCACATCAGCACATACTGAGACATATTTACAACCACAGTGGTAAAATGAACAAAAATGTTCTGTCTCCCAAGGTGTTTTGGCTTTCAGCTGCAGGAAAATCTTCACTGGACTTTATAATAAATAATAAAATGTTTCATTTATAGACAGAGGTCGTACAAAATCATGGGCCATGTTGGGACAAACTAAAAATACAAGAGAAATCACAGCAGGTATTAGGATACAAAAGTAAAAAAAGTAAAAATCAGACGTTCAACAATAGAATATTAATTAAAAAGGTCAAATAAAAAAGGTCATTGACATTTTGTATGTATGTACACAATCTGCTCTTCACACTCTGTTGAGAAATGTGCAGTATTAGTGCATTCATGTATATAATATAGTCGGCTCTCTTGTTCACAATCTAAACGCTGTGCCTCTGTTCAGACGGTGGAGGAGATGTTGAAAGCCGAGGGCCCCGACTGGCAAAGAGTTCTGGGATACGTGGAGAGTATATACCGCCATTTTGAGATGTGACTCCTGTAGCCGCTCCAGACTGATTCAGCTCCCACATTGTTTGCTCTGGACCACTTTCGGACCTCCTAGGATTGCCAGGCATGTTACAGACTTCGTCTAGACATCTCCGAATGTCTCAGACGGTCACTAAGGCTATCACTAGTCCACATTTTTACCCTCTGCAAACTTTAACCAGTAACCAGGGTCCTCTGCTGCTTTTTCTGAGAATGGCTCAGATTTAGCACAGGCTGCGGGGGGCCGCTTTCAAGTCTACTTTAAAGGACTTTTATGCAGAGCATATAATGAGGGGCTTGTGTTTCTCGTTGCTGTGTGGCTCCCTCTGCTGGTTACAGCATGAATGTATTGTCATTTTAAAGAAACAGTTCAGTCAGAAAGGTTTATGTTGAAAAGCATAAATGAAAACGAATAGCCATCAATTAGCATCATGCAAAAGAACTGGTGTCTACTAACTTCCATTCACCGTTAGCATCATTAGCACGTAATACGATGAGGGTATTCCTTTAAGCCCTTTCTCAATAGAACTCACACTGAGACGTAGAGTTTATGAGATCATTTTAGGCATTTTTGCATTTAAGTCAAAGCAGCAATAGTGCAGTACTGTGCCAACAACTTTTCAACATTTCTGCATAATTAAATGGTTAAGATGTCAACAAAGTCATTCTGAGTGGTTTGATGTAAAAATGCTCAGTCCTGGAAAAACGTACCAACTCAGAGTTATTCGCTCTGGTGGTGATGGGAACCAGACGTCTGAGTTTAATGCCTCTAAAAGCTCCCTCACAGAATGTTAGTACATGAAATGGTTATGAATACAGCTTCTGATCCCCGAGACTTTGTTTTACGTTAGTTTAGAGATGAGGTTTTGGCCTAAAACGTTCTTTTGGTGGAGACGTACATTCGAGGCATTAAAAGGCAAAATAGTCTCCAAAGAAAACAGATGTTTTTCAGATTGATCACTATTTTACCATCAACATCAACTTAAGACACGTGTAGGTTCACTGGTGGTTTTGGATAGTAAATAAAATGGCTATATTTGTGGTGTGAACATCGTGACCCCTGGTTCCCATCACCACCACTGTAAAGAAATCTGAGTAAGCTTCGCAACATTGAACCATTCCTCATCAGATCACTCTGGATGACTTTGTTTACATCTCAACCACTGAATTATGCAGAAACTTTGAAAAATTAGTGGAGTCCCCCTGTGTTTACTGGCATTTATTTTATTAGTGTAATATAATCAGACGTTTGCACTGTACTGTAGGTCAGGGTCCTTTAAGTCTCAGTGCGTCCCAGGCATCTGCAGTGTTCTTCACTGGATTCAGTTCAGTTTTACTGTGGACTGGGAACCGGCCTGTTGGTTATGTGCACCACACATGCATGAAAAAACACACTAAATCATGCCTCGTCTCATCTTAGCTGTATTTGAATAACTCTTCTCTGAATGAGTGGGCCAAATCTATTACTCTGGTGCTGCCCAAACTTAAGATGTCTAATTCTAGATGGCCACTGGAGCACAAAGCTTTTCCTCTGATCTGACCCACCTGATTCATCATCTTCAAGTGATTTTGCGAATAATCACATGTAAACAGTTTCCCCCCTTTACCCTGAATGTAGCTGATCAGCCAAGATGTGCTTAATGTCCGTTTGCTTCTTCACGCTGACAAAGTGCTGCTTTGAATTTACTCGATTTAAACATTTACATCAGTTCCACATGAATAAAAGGCATTCCAGCAACACAGTTCTAGCCACAGTAAGTACAATGAGAAGTGCTGATGTAACATATTTCATTCATGTAGAACCAGTGTAGACTTTTAAATCAAATTTGTTCAAAGCAGTGTAGTTTTACACTTGAGCTACGAAGCTAATGTAGCTAACAAGTAATGGAAACTTATACCACATGTAATTAGCATTGTGCAAACTGCGTGTCTAAACCATCACACATTTGCCTCAAACTGAGCTGTTTATGTCATATAGTTATATCAAGTAATATCACGAAGACTTAATTATGTGGTCTCTGATACTGTATGGCATCCTGTTATCTAAAAACATGGACAAAAGTAATGACAATTTCAATTTTGCCCATTTTTGTAGCTAACAATATGTAAAACTGTGTCAAAAACCACAGAAGCAACTTCATATGAGTTTAATTAAAGGGGAAATCATGAGAAACCAAATTTTCCTGAAGGAGTTTGATGTAGTATAAAAAAAAAAAAACTGTAACACTTTATTAGCAGGCTGCCTACATAAGGATGTCATAACATGTATAAGCATTAAATGACAAATTTATAAAACAATACCTGGGTATTCATCAACAGCTTATTCCAGTAATCGCAAGATACCGTCAGCTGAAGAAAATGACATTGTATTGACATAGATAGAGTTTTGTACTTCAACTCATGTAGAACTCAGTACTATGGATATAAATGTCTAACTAGATCTTCCTTCTAAGTTCTATTACTTGGGAATGATGCTTCATAATATTGTTATAAATGGAGCAACTTATATCATTTAAGGTGCCTTATGTCAGTGTAATGTCATTTACTTCATAGAACATCTTATGTCGTCTTGTGGTTAGTAGCATATTGATACCTTGTATCTTCGTTTTTTGTCAATTTTCAGTTTTTAGCATAATTTGAAAATGCATGTTGAGTTTTACATTGTGTGTAAATTTCATGATGAATTGACCAAAAGAAACAGCCCAAAATGACTTGGAAAAAACCTCTGGTTCCATTGACTTACAGTAAAAGTAAAGTAGGTTTTTTTCTTCTCCTGTAAAGTTGTCATTTTGGAGATACAAAGATTTCTTCTGACAGCAGCGATAAGCTGGTCATAAATACTTAAATATTGCTTCAGGAATGTGTTATTCAGTGCTTATGAATATGTTGTGTAGTACCTATGTAGCTGGCCTTTCAAATAAAGTGCTTCCAAAGTTAGTGTTTGGATGTGGGACTGTTAACAACTCACAGTTTGAAGCAAATGTGATGCTTTAGGCCTGCAGTTTGTACAATGCTAATATGTGGGATATAGGCTTATGTTGCCTGTTAGCAGCTCTGTAGCAAACCTTCAGACGCCATTATGTCGTGGCTGTTTGAACACATTTGAGGTGAGGTGGGAAAACTGTGTACATTTTATTTGCCGAACTGTCGCTTTCAGCCTTATCCGGATCAGGAGCGGCACTCCAGGACTGTCCTGAAATGAATGTTGGGGGGTAAAAGCGCTCCGTCATGTATACTGCACTGTGCACTGTGTGTATAGTTTTGATATCTTTCAGGCCTCCATAGAGGCACGTGGACAAATCAAAACGAGAAACAGAGAGAGGAGAGAGGAACAGTGGGCTTCAAAATTCACTACTACTTACTGCTTGACCACATGTGCCAAAAAAAACGCCAATAATCAAACGCCAAAAAACTGTTTATTAATAAATACAGAAATGTTGCTGTCCAAGTGCCTTGAGTATAATGTAGATGATAAAATCTCTTGTGCCAAAGTCAATTAATAATAATAATGATAATAATAAACAAATATTTTCTTTATCATGGGTTGTGCTGGTGTATTTGTTTTACTGCTCATATTATTTAGCCTTAACATCATTAGGAGATCAACAATGTGAAATGTTCCATTTAGAGACCTGTGATTGGTCATATTTGATCATAGTGAATGCAATGACCAGATCCCCTCTGCCTTGGAATGCAGTTAAATTATATAGTCCCCTGAATCCGGCTCTTCTTCTTGTAGTTCTTCTCTTGTGTCATAGAAAAAGCCATCATAAAGGCCACGGCCCACTCCTCTGACCGCTGCAACAGAAACGAGATCAGTCAGCAATGAAAGAGGGATGAACCTTTGTTGTTGTGTCTGATTCCATCCTGGAGCATGTTTCAAGGCAAGCCGGAATGTTTCAAAGGGAGGCTCTCAGTGCTGTATTCCTGACATGTTCAATAGTTCTCAGTGGGATCAGTGGAAGTCACATTTACAATGCCGTGTTTTGTGTTTCTGTCATAAAGGTTAGCCCTTACGTTTACATACAGAAACCAACTTTATTTCATTTCCAGTCAAAACGCCCATTAAGTACAAGCTGTTCACTTAAATAACACAGAAACCTCCAAAACTAAGTCTAATATCAGACCTATAAGTGTTCCATTTATCCACTCTTTACTTTTAGGCCCAATCCCATTTCACCCCTCGCCCCTGCCACTTAGCCCTTAGCCCTCTGTTTTGTGTGTTCACGCTTAGGGGTAGGGTGTCCTGATTTTTGTTGAGATAGAGGGGTTGGGTGAAGTGTTAGGGCTACATGGCCCTCCAAACAGAGGTTATATAGATACTCACTCCAAACAGAGTGTTATGAGAAAAAAAGAAATACCGGCAAGATGGCTGAACAAGAGACTAAAGAAACCCACAAATGTGAGAATTTTCTCTGTTAAAATTACAATAACCACTGTATTGTCTTAGTTTAATGTCATTTCAATGTATTTTGGTCGTTTTCTTCATAACAAGCATAAAAAATCGCTAATAGCATGCTAATGTCTCGGTAGCTAGCTAGCTAACTTTCCCGTGCCACCTTAAATAGTCCAGGAGTATTGACTCCTGAAGCTCCAGGATGTAACCATTTAAGGTGGAACGGGAAAATTCGAACAAGAAGCTGGTGAATAGCTGACTTCAGCTTCGTATCACCAAAGAATTAACGGTGGGCGATAATAATTAATAGTCTTATACCCCCTCCTTGAAAGCATATGATGCCCTAAATGTAACTAAAGCCCAGCGGTGAGGTCACTGAACTTTTCCCTTCTCTGCTATCACTGAAGACGGGCCAGGTTGCCTACAGAGCAACGCTAGTAGCCTGTTAATGAAGCAATGTTTTGTTTTGTTTATTTTTTGAGGGTTGTCCCATTTCGTAGGGCAAGATTTCAACCACTACCCTTTGTAACTCACTTCCAAGGGGTTAGAGTGACACTCGAAAACAAGGGGTAGGGGTAAAAAGAAGAAATGGCATTGGGCCTTACTTTTTCGAACTGGAGTTCAAAAAAGTATTAAAAGCTACGGAGAACATGGGATTCCTAACAACCACCTGGAAGACCTGGTAGACACCAAAACTGTCCCCAACAGATAAACAGCACTTAAAGCTTTCATCTTTGGGAGAGGAGAAAATCGAGCTGCTTCAAACCTGATTGGAGACCACCAAATCTGTCCCAGTCAGATCAACAGTACTTAAAGCTTCCACCTCTGAAAGAAAATCAAGCTGCTTCAGATCTGAAAGCATCCACAGGTGTTTCTGTCCATCCTTCCACTGTGAGAAGACGACTCAGCGCTATGGGTCTGAAAGGATGTGTAGCTGTCAAGAAGAACCTCACTGAGAAAAGGAGACGGACAAAAACGAAGAAAACGTGCACTAGACCACAGAAACTGGTCTGGATCCCTATTGTGAGAAGCGGGAAATGCAACCAACTTCTAAGACTGAACTTTGGAGGTGTGGAAAAATATCCCAGCAGATTTCTTTGAGAAACTGAAAGTGAGTCTCCTGAAGAGAATGGAAGCTGTAAAAGCTACAAAGCGTGGAGAAATAAATACTGAATAAATGATTAGATTTAGTTGTTGAGTTGTTGTTTCCGTTAATGTTTTCTGACTTTTCCTGACTCTGAAAATTTAATGATGTGTAGTTAATAGCTGTTTTGTTTGGAAGTTAAATAACTGAAAGACACAGTATTGTACATATTTATGTAGTTACTGTAACTGCAAAATTGCATAATTACATAATGAATTATATTCACATTTGGTCAGCTCATCACCAACCCACTCATCTGAACCCCTGAGCTATTACTGTTATATTGCTATGCTATTTATGTGCAAGTATATAATTGCATACTTAATTCTGTAGTTATGTAATGAATTTCATTTGCATTCAATTTATATTCTATATTGACATTTAATATAAAATATTAAATTCTAATATTTTGTTATCACTGGAAATAATGCATTCTAAGGGTTAAAACTCCAAACAGATGTTGCTAGGAAGTTGGATCGGAGCTGCTCCTGAAGTTACTCTGTTATTGATTAAGGTATCCTTGATTTAAACCTTAAGTCAAGTTTTGGTCAACTAGTACCAAGCTGACCCTTTACCCGACCGTACCGTTTCTGAGCACGGACAGGCGCGCAGAGGCAGACGCCTCTCCCAGTGCATTGTGGGAGATGCAAATGTAGATGCCGGCATCTAATTTTCGGAGGCCGTGGATCTGGAGCCAGGTGGACACAGTGTAGCGCTGCGGCCCACCACGCGCCTGAGAGAGAAATGCATTCAGCATTATAAGAACCATAAATCCTTCCAATGCATTACACACGGTGCAAATAGCACTACAGTATTATATTACGGGATGAGCACAATTATAAACAATAAGAATAATGAAGCGACATCAGGTTCTGACCATGATCGCACCTGTACAGAGATGTGAGGGTCATCCCCTGGCAGGAAGCTGTCACTGCCCTTCTTCTTCCAGCCGACGCGTGGTAGAGGATAGGCCGTCACTTCACACCCAAACACGATGTCATGTCCTTTGTAGCTCTCTGAGTTTCTGGGTGCTCTGCTTATGCGGGGAGCTGTAGGGGGTGTTGTATTAAACTAAATGTAAATATGTTCATTAGGGTGCTGTAACCTGTTTACACAACCTATTAGAAACACATTACTTGTGCTTCCACTCACTGGCCACTTTATTAGAAACACCTAACGTGTATTTCCACTCTGTGGCCACTCTGTTAGAAACACCTACCTTGTATTTCCACTTACTGGCCACATAATTATAAACACCTACCTTGTGCTTAGAATAACTGGCCACTTTATTAGAAACACTTTCCTTGTGCTTCCACTCACTGGCCACTTTATTAGAAACACCTACCTTGTGCTTCCACTCACTGGCCACTTCATTAGAAACACCTACCTTGTGCTTCCACTCACTGGCCACTTCATTAGAAACACCTACCTTGTGCTTCCACTCAGTGGCCACTTCATTAGAAACACCTACCTTGAACTTCACTAACTGGCCACTTTGTTAGAAACACCTACCTTGTATTTCCACTTACTGACCACTTTATTAGAAACACCTACCTTGTGCCTCCACTAACTGGCCACTTCATTAGAAACACCTACCTTGTATGTCCTCTCACTGGCCAATTTATTAGAAACACCTGTCTTACCAGTCCACTACATAAGTGTACAATTACTCTAGCTCATGATAAATGTCCACCTCCCAAAAATATCCAGCCAAGACTGACAATTTAGTCAGAAACTGACTATTGGTGAAGGGCTTGAGGATGGCAAACACAAATTGCGAATCAATCTCTGACTGTACACAGGCAGGGTCAAGCTTTAGGGGTTTCTACTAAAGTGTCCAGTGAGTGCCTATGAGGTGAAACGAAAAGGACTTACCAGAACTGCATGGTCCCTGTGCTGTTAGGTTCAGTGTGGTCCCTAACTGATTCGCAGCCTCTCTCAGCTGGCACAGGTTGGGGTAGGTTCGCCCATCCGAGCCGCACACTGCACCCTGGCTCTCACACACACACCTGGGTTCAGGGTCGCCCCACTGACCCCTGGCCTGAGACGGCCTCTTCTGGCAGCGGAGCCCATCACCGCAGCGACCATAGAACTCCTGAGAGCTGTTGAGGTCGCACCACTGACCTTCAGCGTTGCCGCAGTGTTCACAGCAGCCACACCTGTCCTGCACCAAACCTGCCGGACAGCCGGGTGGTGCTGCAGGACAGCGGGACCTGTCACACTCCCCGCAGCTCTCGCCCTCCTCCCACAGCCGCAGCCAGCCGCGGTGATGAGGAGGCGCAGCCCAGACGCACACCCCAACCCATACACCCAGCCACCACACTGCAGCCCGGGACATGGAACTGCTTCTATAAACACGAACAGACGCACCCTTTATTAACTCCGTAGAAAATCTGGTCACTCTACTGACAACACAGTAGTTTTGCTCAGAAACAATGTGCGTGTCTGGGCCTAATCCTGATGATGATGATGATGACGATGCTCTCTATTTCAGGTAACGTCTCTCTCTTCTTCTCACATCTCTACATTCATATTAATCCATAGGGTAAAATTAAATGCATATTTTACAACACTGTGCTGTAGGGCATAAGGCTACATGACACCTAAGCCTTTCATAACAACTAACACAGACCTACATAGTCATTTGTAAAGGCTTTTTCCAACAAACATCAGTTATAATAACACTTGCTAAGATGAAATAGCACCAAAATTGACAAAGGCAGCTTTTATGACAACTGGCGCTTGTTGGAATAAGCCTTTATAAATGTTTATCGTGAAAGGCCTATTAACAACTAAACATGCTTATTAACACAGATACTTAGCACGGTGCTAACTGGTAAGGTATAAGCTTACACTACTTGTTAGCTACATTAGCCTTGTAGCTCAAGCGCAAAACTAAAGAAGCAGACTTCTGACACCAAATATGGCTTGTTGACTGACTACATTTGGAACCTACATTCAGTTGTTATAACACTTGCTGAGGTGAAATGACATCAGACAAAAGCAGCAAAGCAGCTTTTATAACCACTGTTGCATGCTGGACTAAGCTTTTTATAAATGCTCATGTAGGTTTACAGCATTTGTTGGCTTATGTAGGTGTAATGTAGCCTTGCAAATAATGCCCTTCAGTAAATTGTTACCAAATCATGCTTAGCATTTCAGTGATTTATAATGAATCGATTTCAGCTCATTTGCTGAACAGGCTGAAATCAAATGGTATTGACCACCCAAGACTGCCAAAGCACTAACGAGGCTCAGCCCCTCTAGACAGACGTAACAACCTGGTAGACTCCTTTAGAGAGTCATAACAAGCTTATGTTTTGTCTGCTTACCTTTTTCTGTGCCTCAGTGGTGTTTGCAGGAGGACTGGACTGGCACGCCGTCTCACAGGGACACAAAACCACCAGAATACAGGTTAATTTACCACTACATGAATGTCACCGACAGCTTGCGTCCTCCAAAGATGGTGCTGGAAAGGAAAGGGTAGAATGAGGTACAGGGAATGATGAGAAGATCACGTGTAACTGTCTCCAGCTACATCTCACCTCTCCCTCGCAAGGCACTGCTGCACTGTAGAGCTGTGAAATTCCGTGGTTTGGCAAAAGCTTTGTGACTGAGAGTCTTACTGTCCCCGACTGTGTCTGAGTGTGTGAGTAAAAGGTCTGCTAATAAACTGTGGACAGGCTGAAGGTCCCTGAGGCTGCAATCCAAGAATATTCTTGGAAATATGTTCAGAATTATACTCAACGTTTGGCAAATTAATGTATAAATGATATTAAATCAAATAATGATCAGTTATTGTGTCTAATTCTCGCTGTTTCTAGTCGCAGTTATATTTTGACATCTTGTCAAAATTGCATTTTGAGGTATGATACTAGAAGCTTTTAAGGGTAAAATGGCTTGCCATTAAACCGACTTGGTATGTACCCATCAAATTAAGGAATTTCCTCAGGAAAGCTGGAATACCAGAGTATCCCATCATTCTAATGAGGAATCTCTACACTGATCAAGAAGTCACAGTCAGGACAGAAAATGGTCAAACAGACTGGTTCCACCTTGGCAAAGGAGCTGGACAAGGCTGCATACTCTCACCATACCTGCTCAAGCTGTATGCAGAACATATAATAAGAGAAACAGGACAGGAGGAAGATGATCAAGGATTCAGAATTGGTGGAAAAAGCATCAATAAACTTCAGTATGTGGGTGACACAACACTCATAGCGGAC
>JAILXH010279725.1:19907-31181 GCA_023558415.1 Piaractus mesopotamicus | reverse complement strand
GTTTTCAGATCTGAAGCAGCTTGATTTTCTCCTCTCTCTCAAAGATGAAAGCTTTAAGTGCTGTTTATCTGATGGTCACAGGTTTGGTGGTCTATCCAATCTTGTTTTCCCCATCATTAAGTGGATTATATATCTAATCTCAGACGAATGAATAACTTGTACTAATGACTGTTTTGACTAGAAATTAAATATAATAGGCGGTCTCTGACTTTTGCACAGTACTGTAACTGCTGACTGGATACCTACCCTGCCATTGATGTCCAGTTCCATGACTTCGTCCCTTGTGACGCCCCTCTCCAGCACTCTGCGAAGGGATGAGGCTTGATTCTTGGCGCAGGCTTGGTACAGGGTATCGGCCGTCCCCTCTGCATTATCCTCACGCTCATAATCAGGGAGGACAGAGTCGTCTGAAAGTAAACTCCCGGAGTCTGGGTCATATCCAGAAGTACACACCTCTGAGGCATCCTCGTCTGGACCAGAGCCCAGAATAGGGTCCTCCTGCACGATGACCTTAACCTCCGCCATCTGGCTCCCACAAGGCAGTGATCACATACCAGTCAGCCGCTCCATCACTGTTTGTATCCTGGCTGCCGCTTGCCCGTGGCCCTGCGGTAATAAAGTGTGAATTGTCAGTCATTCCGCACTGGTCCCATCAATACCCTTTACCATGCCTTGATTAAAATGTGTAAATCATTTACACTAAAATAAATATTATATGTAAAAAACATTCAATATTATATTCAAATATTATGTAAAATAAATAAATATTACATTTATACAATTAGTGCCAAAATGATGTAAACTAAGGTGTGGGCCTGCCAAAAGGTCCTTGAAGTTGAAAGGGTTAAACTCTGCAGGCTCTTAATGTCAGAGAGCGCCCTGGGTCTCGGTGTGTTGGACCTGGATTAAAACAGGATAAAGTGCCTCAACGTGGAATGAGAATGTAGTAGTGATTGACAGGGGCTAATCTGCTGAAGCTGCATTGTGCAACGTGCCAAAATGCTGCTGTAATGGGCTCAGAGTCTGTAAAGCTCTATATAGGAACACTGTGAGGTATGCAGTTGCCACAAAAAGTAATTTGTTGTGAAATGGTGCATAAAAGTAAACAAAAAACGACTCACTTTCTTATTTGCAAAGTATTCAATCAAAAGGCAAAAGGTGTGTTTCAGGTCGTTTTCATTTGTATTCAGAATGCCTTTGTACACTTCTGAGTTCGTGATCCCATCACTGAACACAAGCTTAGTGCAGGAAAAACAGTCCCAGACTTGGAACGTTTCCACGTCTGTGCTGTATAGAACTCCTAGTGCAGTGTGGTTGGAATTCTTTTCCAGGCTTTCTCCACACATTCAGTTCAGTTCTGTATTAATAAAAATGTTAAATCGAGTCATAGCTGCATCATGTGGAATAATGGATTTTGTTAATTGTTACACCTCTACTGTTAACTAGTAAGCATATGTAACAGTTTCTTGCAAAAGTCAGATAGGTATTGAGTAGGCATGGTAATCGCACTGGAGTCTATAACACAGTGGGGGGTTTGTGGTGACTTGGCCCTCTAACATCTTTATTGTAATCTTTATATTGCTACTTAATTTATTTTTACCCATGACTCATGAGTATCTACGATAACTTAATAATATGCTTATATACAACCATTAGCCTTTAGTACAGCACTGACTTGTTGACATGTAGCAATACCAAGCACACTGTCACACGCCCTGTCATTTTGTCATTTTTTTAATAATTGAGAGAGTTTTCAGATGGGGGCCTATTGTTTTTTTTTTTTTTTTGCACTGCATTCTAGTTATGTCACTACTATTGAGTTTGATCATGGAAATGTGGCACAGATATTGGCCTTTTCTGATAAACTAAAAGTTTTTCTGTTGCTCATTAAAGTGTTTATATTCTACAATTTTCTGTTTTTTATCTTCTATTGTTACCCACAGATCCACATATATCATTTGTATTGGTTTATGTACCCAAAACAGTTTTTTACATAAACATTTTTCAACCTCTCTTTATCGTTTCAACCATTAAACAGGCCGTTTGTTACTGTGCCTTTACTGCACACTTAAATATGTAAATGAGATCTGCTCTGATTAACTGGCCTGTATTGTGCTTCATTCAAAAGCAGTTCTTATCATTTCAATTTGAATAAGCAGAGCTAAACTAGCTGTAGGCTAACTTAGATTGACATGTCAATGAGTTGGTTTTCATAACATCACAGAAACAATGAATTCAAAACAGCTTAGTTTCCGTGTATGGACAGTATGGACCTGGGGAGTGAATGATGCATTCGAAATGTTTACATGATGCATCAAATTAAAAATGTCATTCTAAAAATGAACTGAGCTGCACCCTGAGGTAAAGCTCATAAAGGCCAAAGACAGGGCATGTGGTGATGATAGCACATGAGGTGAAGTCAGATTGGAGCATCTATTACTAGAGCACTTCCCCAATGCATACAAACCAAAACAGGCTGACTCATCACTAAACAGCTTCACTCAGACCATTGATCTTTCCATATCATTCAGAAAGAGTGTAACCTTGACAAGCATCTACTTGTGTATTTAAAGGGGAATTCCACTGATTCAAAATGTCTGATTAATTTAAATGGTTAATCATTCGGATTAGTTGATGCAAGATGCTCCATTCTAGACTTACCAAGTGGGGGTGATAGGAACCAGACCAAACTCTGAAGAGTTTAAGGCCACAAAAAGAAACCTCAGATGATTACAAATAGATGCTCTGATTCTTGAGACATTAGTTTTGCAGTATGATTTTGGTTGTACCTTTTAAAATCCATTCATAGTGGAGAGGTGCATGCAGGACATCGTAAGACAAAACAGCCCTCACAGAAAACTTATTTTTGCTGATTTACCACTATTTTACCATTATCAACAAAACTCAGAGGACAGAGATAGGTTTACCCATTTTGAATGGCAAAGAAAACAGATGTATTTGTGTTATAAACATTGTGACCACTAGTTCCTGTCACCACCACTGTAAAGAGGCCCTCATGCACTTCCACACTGAGTATATAGTGGGTCAGTTTTGGAATATCAATGAAGACTTGAATGTTATTAATTCGTAATCAAGCAGATTTGATGATCGAGCCTTTTACTGTAATTATATCACTCAGGCTGATGTCTGTCAAACAGCCTTCACCTCCTGCCACAGTGTAACCCTGACAGTGTCAGTTGTTCGCTAAAACAATGCACACATTGTTGAGTACTTCATCCGAGTACTTTCTTGCCAGCAGAAAACCAGCTTTGCCCATTCAGCTTATGCTCATTTGTCCTTACAAGACAAAATGGCTGTTATGCTTCATAGACAGACTATATTTAGCTCTTATTGCTGCTAACATACTGTAACCATTGCAGGCCAACAGAGGGGCACAGTGCAAGGGAGTGAGAGAGGATGGGAAAATATTCTGTTTCGGCTACATAAACAATCTGTTGTTGGAGAACAAGGTCTGCCCCGGCTGTCTTGGCTCCACCGTACAGTTGTGACAACAAACTGTTTGACTGGCAGTATTCTTATACTGAAAGTCTTGTGCTAATGGATCTGGTTCAGAGTGTGCATTGAAAAAAAGTGATGCATTAAATTTGCTTGACTCAAATGAGTACATCATTTCCATATGCATAAAATAGACCAATGCAGTTTTTTGTATTTTTCATTTGACTTCATTTTGGCAGTTTGTATTGATATAATATATTTGTGTGGAAGTGTGGAAATGATGTACACATTTAATACAGTGCATCCCTTTGTCAGTATGCAAGATAATATAAGAGTGTTAGAGTACTGGACGTTCAGTTAGTTTACAGCAGTATACTATAGAATGACATTGTGCTGAATGTGTCCTGAAATGTATTATTTTCATTAATTAACACAACATGTAATTTAATCAGGGTGACAGGAAGACTATGTTATAGATTTAAACCTCTGATCACACCACTTCAAATCAGTTTACAGCCAATCTTCCCTAAGTTGTCTTTTCAAACAAACAAAACGTCCCTCAGTGCCTCACCATGATGTTCTCTCAGTGGAAAGGTTTCTCGGGTTTCTTCTCTTTCTTCAGCACTCTCATGGCATCCCTCCTGTGTTGTCTTGAGTGTCCTCCTGGTGTTGAGTCTTGATGTAGACTGTCTTTTCCCTCAGAGAGAAGCTTTGCTCCTGCCTGCCCCCTCATCCTAATGCTCTGCCTGGCCACTTAGACCACCCCATGGCCGAGGAACCCGTCCAAGTCTTTACATAGACGCTTTCTTAAGTCAGGCAACATGCTCCCGCTCATCCTGATTATAGGAGATTTGGGGATTAGACGGCAGAAACAGCAACATACTTCCTCTCTGCAGATAAAGTGGCCCCTCTCTTGTGTTCATTATCTCTTCGGGCCGCTGTCTCCTTATTTCCTCTATCTTAAGTATTTTGACTGTCTTTCCATCCTCTCTTTGTTTTCCAGAGTAGTGCAGAGAATGGCAGAAGTTGACCCCCATGATTTTAGTTACACATGGTAATTGAATCTGCCTCAGCTATTTCTATGGCAGCCCCTACCCATCCCCAGTGGACCATGAAAAAAAGACACCATGAAAATCTGTGTTCTAATGATGTAAACAAACTATTGCTGCATATATTGTAGCTTCAGTTCATCAGTAAAACACATTTTGTCACTAGCACAAACCTAATGGCACAGACCTAACAACAGAGTAACAACACCTCAAAATGCTATTTATATAATGAAACAAACCAAGAAGCACAATTTGCAGGGCATGAAAACAGCAGAGAAAGGGAAAGGGAAGGAAAAGCCATTAGTCACTCAGGTGGTCCTGATCACACTGCCCTCTGCTGGGTTTACACTGTTACAGATGGCTCTTTGCCTGTTCTGCTTTGGCCTGTGTGCAAGACAGCCGTCTTACCGGCCCATAAATAGCTGTGTAACAGAATATGGAGAGGCTTTAAATGTAGTTTAAGGTCATTAGTTGAAGCTCCGCCCCGTTACACCCAAGTTGTTTAAAGGTTGATTGTTTAAAGGCACCACCTGTTTTCAGCGGGGCTCGTTATAATACATGAGGTTTATACAAAGATGGCAATTTCTCAATATTTTATCATTTATATAAAATATTAATATTACCATTGTAACAAGTCAAACATTTTCTTTTTAACCAAAATTAGCATTGATTGACAATTAAAAGGAGAATTCCACCAATTTATAAAAATTTAATTCCAATGTTAAGATGTAAACAAAGTCAGTTATGGCATTTTGTTGTGAAATGGTGCATTTTAGAGAAACTGTGATAAGTGATTTTCTTTTCAGTGGTTGTGAAATGAAACAGGGGTCACAATGTCTACAACGCTAATACAGCCGTTGCATTTACTATCCAAAATGACCAGTAAACTACACGTGTCCTTCGTGTAATGTTGATAGTGATGAAATAGTGGTAAATCTGAAAAGTTTTCTTTGGTGGTTGTTTTGCCTTATATCAGTCTGCAGGTTAGAAACTTATCAGAACCTATCAAAACAAAGGCAGCGTATTCTTAACCTTTTCATGTAATAGCTTTCTTTGAGATAGCTTTTGGAGACAATGAACATTTTGGATGTCTGGTTCCTGTGATCACCAGGTTTCTCTAAAGATGTACATCTCAGCAATTTTATTGTGAAGAAATTTTGAAAACTTGGTGGAATTCCCCTTTAATATTGCCTTTTAGCTTTTTTTCCTGTTTCCATTTTCCAGCTAAAATTCTAACCTTCAGGCTCAGTGACTAAAGAGGCATTAGGTGGCTTTCAGTCACCTTTCAGTGCTGTTATCTGCATTAAAGCTTAATTTCTACGCGTATATACATTGCAGCCAGAGTGATGTGATGCAGTGGCAGGCTCCAGTTGCTCCAAATCTAATAAGCTTAAAAGCGTTTCCATGGTGATGGTAGCAGACAACTAAATGCTGCTTTTCTCCATCTGTACTGTACAACATGAAAGTTACTGTCTTCAGATGTTGGGTTATTTGCGAAGGAATTGCTTAAATATATTTAAATCATTTCCATATAATGGAAAGCTGAAGTTTGAAAAATGAAAAAGTTCAACACCTAAAGCAAAGAGCATTAGTTAAAAAAGAGTTAGTGGTTTGAATCAATTTTCTACATTCATTTCAATCATTCAGACTGTTTTTTTTTTACTGTCTTTGTGCTCATTCTGCAGCTTGGGGAAGTTCAGTTGATCAGTAAACATTATGAAAGATGGTAGTGTTGATAGGAATATTGCGGAGTCAGGGTCAGGCTAACCTGAGAGACGATGATGAGAGGATGGAGGTGAGCTGAGCTGGCTTGAGGAGTGTGATCAGAAGGGCAGGAAGAGAGAGAGGGGTGCTCCCACAGTGGGTTTTCTCCCACAGTTGACCTGAAGCAGAAGTGAACTGCAGCAGTGCAGAGCCTCAGGAAATGGCTGAGAGAAAGAGGAAGTTTGTCAGACCTGGCACGTAATGGAGAGGCTGTTTTAAGTGGGGAACTCTTGCAATTTCAAAGGGAGTGAGAAAAAGAGAAGACTTTTAAGAGGCCCTCTGAAAGCTAAAGTATATATGTAGTGATTTTAAAATATTTAAAGCCCCAGAACAAAAAAGTGCTAATGCTATATCTGAGTTTAAAGAGATTTTCCTCTATTCCCAAATGTCTTAATCAGCCAAGACGTGTTTGATGTCCAAAATTTACTTCTTAGTTTCCCGCTCGAGCTATGAGGCTGATGTAGCTAACAAGTAATGGAAAGGTATGGGGCAGTACCCCTCTTGTCACTGGGGTGGTACCCTCAAGGTACAGCTTCAGTACCTTTAGTTTGAAAACGTAATTGTACCATAATCCATTGCAGTTAAATTTTGTTAAGTTGTATTGACTCCACAGACCCTGTCTTGCCTCCAGGCTTTTTTATTGCTCTGTTTTAAAACTTTAGGTTATGAAAAGGTACAAATAAGTACTTTTCCAATTGGGAAAACTTATTGAAGGTTATTAATAAAATTAGACCTTAAAACAATTGTTTTACTTTTGAAGGTACATCTACATTGTTTGTACTTTGATGAATGAAAATATACCTGCACAGTACCTTTATAACATATAAAGGTAAATTTATAACATAAATATTTATATATAACATATTTATATTTATAACATAAAGGTAAATGTGGTATAAAAAAATTCTTGTAAAATCTGACCTAACACCTCTGATTTTTAAATGACTATTTCAGGCTTTACAGGTCGACTTGCAGCAGCGCACGCACAGCATATTTTAACCTGTTTTTTTTTGTTTTGTTTTTGCTCCTGATTCAGTAATGCTGCTTTTTCCAACCAATGCTTGTTAGCTATATTGTGTGTTCTACTGTGATACTGTGGCCATTTAAAGCACATTCTACCATGCTTAAAAATGTACTAAGTTTGTTGTGTTAGAAACTAAGTGGCATTTGTTTTAAACAGACTATAATTTTCTTTTTGGCAAAGTATTCTTTCAAATGGCGACTGGTTTGTTTCAGACTATTATATTTTGAGAAGTTTCTTTGCAGACTTCTGCAGGTTTATGTCCAAAGTCTTTGTACACCTCTGAATTCATGATCTCTTCAATGAACACAAGCTCACCAACACCACTGTAAAAAAACAGCCCATTTGATGTCTCCACCTGTTTGCTTTACAGTAGCCTTATTGCAGTCTGGTTGAAATTCTTCTGTCATCAGTCTAATGTGCTAAAGGTGGTTTCCTCTGAAACAAATATCGTTTTGCAAACATTTTGTCAAGTGACCTAATAAACTTCACTAATGTTTACCAGTGGTTAAATGGTGTCCAAATACTTTTTGGGGCCACTTTATACCTCTGTATACTAGAATAGTGGTTCCTAATTTAGAACTAAAGACTTTGGGGAAAAAAAAAATATATTTTTTTCACTTTGTATTGCTCTTTTTTGTTGCTAGAAATGGTCTAAAGTTACTTGTTCCATTAACTTATATTCAAAGTTAAGAAAGTTTTTTTCCTTTTTCCAAGGTTTTATCTTAAAAGCATCAAGACATATATTCTGTATATTATATATCATAGTCTAAAATCACTGTTAGATTAGAGTAGATTCTTTATTGTCAAAGAGGAAAAAGAGGAAATTTGTTTTCATGTTCTATACTATTCATACACTAGTGGGACATACAGAAATCAGACATTAGAAATGATATACATTCATATAAGCACAAAACAAACATGGATACAAGCAACCTCACTCATGTCACCAACATAAGGCCTATGTATCAGTTGTCTGTGTTACAGCAGTGTTAAACACTACGCTAATATCATTGCTGATACAGCCGTTTTAGGGTTAGGGTCAGGGTTACACCGTTCCTGTTGTCCACTTGCACTGCACTGTTATTTCCTGCACCTACTTGAGTTCAGGAAGAGCTTCATCATTAAGGGCTGGATCATTACCTAATAATGTGTCTCAAGTGAGGAAAAACACAGAATTGCAGCACAGATGTACCACAGCACTGGGGCTGGGAAACACTGAGAGAAGGGCTTTACTGTTCTCTGCATAATGAGTGTTTTTACTCAGTGTACCAGAAGGGGGCATTCAAACACAATAAACAGTTAAGCCCAGTTAACGGTGATTAGTTCAGACTCTGACATAATCTTTAAGGAATGTCACTGAATTATGTAATGGGTTATGATAAACTACCACTCAACCAACCTCTATAAGCAATTTGACAGGCCGAATTAAGGTTTGTGTAATAGTTTTGTGGTAATTCAGTGGTATTTTCTTTTGTGATTACATGTTGTTTTGTTTACAATCTTATGGAATCCTTTAAGAAAATAGGAAGAACCCAACTGAGCTACTGTCAACCTGTGTACCTACATTTCTTTATTCTCAAAACTACACAACTTACATATTTGCTTCTTAGTAGTTGCAGAATAATGTGTATTGTAGAATAACATCTAATTTGACCAGGGGAGCACACACTTCTACTGTATATAATAACTTAAGATTAATAACTGAGCAGTAAGCCTGGGGTTCAAGTAAAATGCTTTTTTTTTCCAGCAGTATTCCAACATTACAAGACTGCACTCACACTGTTAAATGTAAATAGTTTAATTAATATGGTTGAATTGAAACTTATGCAGAGGTCCTTTAAACATTCAAAAGTTCTTCACACTTGAACATGTATTTAAAAAAATGGTTCCCTGAAGAACTTTTAAATCAATGATTCTTTAGGGTACCATTGTTATAACTGAGATTTTTAAGTCTGAAGATCTTTTGAACCTGGTTCTTGTATGGCTTAATTCCAAAGATCCCATTTGGTCATGTGTTTGAGTATGTGAAGTGCACATATATGGTGGTCATGCTATGTAGCAGTAAACTCTGGGGTGATCCTGGGGTGGCTGTTTTGTGGAACCCTGACTATGGCATCAACCCAACAACTAAATCTAAAATGATAAGTGAAAATCACATAACTTGTTCTGATTGGTCGAAAGTGGTGAAATTTGGTATAGTTGGATGGATGAACATCCAACAGAACCTATTTGATTGTTTTTGATTACGGTTTGATTATTGTTTTTGCATTACTGTTCAATAGTCAGAGATCTTCATTTATTTAATTTCTAGTCAAAAGAACAATTAAGTACTCCTAAGGTTTCTTATTGGATTAGATGTAAAATAATCCACTTTATATGGAAAATAAGTAAAACAACAGGAGTTTCCAAAACTGATTGGAAATGATTAAAAGATCCAGAGAAAATGGAACTCCTAACAACTATGCAAGACCATCAGATAAACAGCACTTAAAGCTTTCACCTTTGAGAGAGATGAGAAAATCAGGCTGCTTCAGATCTGAAAAAATCCACAGGTGTTTCTGTCCATCCTTCCGTTGTGAGAAGTCAGCTCAACACTATGGATCTGAAAGGATGTGTAGCTGTCCAAAGGAAATATACAAAAAAGAAGAAAAATTGCAAGTCAAATAAAGAAGCTGCTGGTGTTTCCAGAACATTGGGTCCAGATCTCAACATCACTGAATATGGATTACTTGGATTGTGAGAAGCACAAAAAATGTAACCAACTTTTAAGACTGTGCTTCGGAGGTGTGAGAAAATATCCCTGCAGATTTTTTTGAAAAACTGAAAGCAAGTCTCACAAAAAGAATTGAAGCTGTAATAAAGGTTGTTGGGATGTCAGCCTAATTTTCGGTTAAACATCTGTTTTCTGTTCCTTTATCTGATGCTGAAAAATAAATAACTTGTACTTAATGTCCATTTTGATCAGAACTGAAATAAATGTATGTGATAAATTAAGTGAAAAAAATCACTTTTGGCTGTATGGTATGATCAGTTAGATTTTTTGCAGATTTGTGCTTAGCTCAGAAAACACATGGGCCAAAGTAAATTATAAAAAAATTCGATATGGTCATTAAAGAGGGAAAGGTGGATGTTGGTTCAGCCCCACACTCTGCTCTCTGGCGTGTGATCAGGCTGAGTGGGGGGTTGGTGAAGAAAGGGCCGGTGAGCTCTAAGTTTAGACACAGTACCATTTCTAAACACAGCCGTGTGCTGGGCTATTATTAGACTCCTGGCAGTGTTTCCATGAGCCATCTTAACACGTCTCCGCTGCAGCTTGCAGGGGCTGGAGCAGATTATTTTCTGCTTTCTTTTTTTATTTGTTCCTCCCTTTCTCGCAATCACACTCGGTGAGCCCGCAAATTGTGCATCATCTTAGGAGAATGTGTCTGTAGAGAAAAAAAAATCAAACCCCAGTTTGTCCGTCCTGAGTGTGGTTCTGGCACTGGAGAGAGAGAATAATCATAATAACATTTTTTTGGATGTGTGTTCTCTGTCTAGGCCAGATGAGGAGGGAATGAGCAGCAGACTGTAGAATGTATATGTCTGGAACAGGAAAGGACGAATATACAGTCAAGCCCACCCACAAGTGGACCGCTTTAACAGTCACAAAAGCACTTATTTTAGTCCTGATAACAGATCTAAATGGAGCTAAATGGATACCGGAACAGAAGGACACACACACATTATATAAACACATACTGTACATACACAAATCCACAAAGACTTGTTGTTCCAGCCAGTAATATTCAGTGCACTCTTAAAGGAGTAGTTCACCGAAAAATCGAAAGTACAAAATTTTATCCTTATCCTCAAAATGTAGCTGATTCTCCAAGAAATATTTGGTGTCTGAAGTTTGCTTCTTCAGTTTTCCACTGTAGCTACAAGGCCGATGTACAGTGTTGATTTTCTAAGTGAAAATAATTGAGCAGATCCATTACAATG